>JAXIVJ010003507.1:0-10000 GCA_036785665.1 Chirona hameri
CAAAAATTATTTCCTGTGTGTTTAACAAGACAGTATTTTACATTTTGTTTGATGCGTATTTTCGTCTTTGAGAGTATAACCCAAAACCGCAATACGATGACTCAGCAAAAAACTAATATCGGAGATGTATTTACAATACAAAAGCTATATAATGTATTTTAGTTTTCTTTAAACAAGAAGATGGTAATCACAAACATAAGATCGCAAGAAAACAATCAAATTACGTCTCGTGCAAAGTTTCTGGATCGCAGTTTTAGGCTTAAAATTGCACAAAACATACAGAAACCGGTATTATTGCTGACCTTGGGGTCATTAAATGATGTCATACGTCAGGTAAAACAAATGATTGCTCGTGCCATGAGGGTATCGATGGAGGGCAAAAGACTGCCCTGGGCAAAATGAGGCTATTAACTCATTTGAACATCAAACATCCAAACATCAGTAGGCAATATATCGGTAATATCTTGTGTCCCTCCACCTTCTGAGGCAAGCATTCATTTTAATTTTTGCTGACCTTGGTTCAAGGTGCAATGTCTCAGGGAGAAAGAGTAATAGATTACAGTCTTAGGCGACGCTATATATTGTATGGGGTGTTGTTGTCCTGAATACGAAGAAACCCCTAGAACATTTTTTTGTGTCTTTACAAATCGAGTGCGAGGTAAAAACTGAATGACATGAGAAACGCATGATATTACCGTGCGAAGTAGCCGAGTTTGTCTTAAAAGGAAAACAAATGTTGGATTTGTGTATTTTATCAACTTATAATTTGCTCACATATCGGTGTACTGGTGAAGATTATATTTTTTTCGAAACTCGAATATCGATTTTTTGAAAAAATATGCCAAAATGATCATAAGCGTTATAGAATTGTCGACATTTGCAAAGACATTCGTACACAGACACAAAGCCATTAGTGAAATGTGTGGTGCAAAGATCATAGCCAACCTATATCCAGACACCTTTTATTGATTGTTGCTGAGTGTATGGTACCTAACCCGACATTGACTGGTCGTGGGCATTCTGCTAACGTCCATTGGCAATAGCAATAGATCAGAAACCAATAAAGCTGTCAAGCTCCCGAGTTTAATAAGCATTAACTTGTTCGCCCCTGTAGCTCCAGACCGGTAGAGCGCTGAGCTTTAGATGGTAGACCTCACTCAGTGTGGCAGGCCCGGGTTCAAGTCACTTCGGCACATCGCTATTTGTCCCTATGACTAGGATGTGTCTGGTGGCTAGCGGCCGCACGTAACTATGATACCTCCGCACCGCACAGGTCAGGTGACATCGAGGGGTGGGCGGACCTTGTCCTAAATGTTCAGGCTATGTTCGTATACGCAAAACATTTCGCTCTAAATTATGCCAGTTACTGCTAATTTGCGAGGTCTGATGTTGGGCCAGGGCCTGTGCAACAAGCTCTGCTTAGCGCGAAACCTGACGTCGAAAATATCATTCTCCTCAAATGATTCGGACTTAATTGATAAAAGTATTTCAAACTGAGAAAAAAAAATGTCGATAACATCTTTTATGATACTGTAAATTCAGTGACGTCACAAATCTATGAGATTAGATGAAAACTAAGTGCTGAACGTAAAATTAGCCGTAAATATTAGGCATACAAACTCCAAAGAATACCACACCGCTCAAAAATAAATACACCGCTTTTGCTGCAAAACATTTCTTGGATTTTGAAAACGTTTGTGCAAACAGTATCCACGTCCCTCGACTGAGGATTGCCTCCAGTCACCTTCAGCTGAGACGCCAGATCAACGGCGAGTTGAAATCAATATATATGGCGCTTAATTACAGGAAACTAGGGAATAAGTAATCTAAACCACCGATCCATAAGGACGTTAGAATGTAATAATAAGGTTTACCCTCAGCTATACAAGATACCAATGAGAATAAAGATATACCCCTTACCATCAGCAACATATGCTCTGCAGGGTGGCAGCGCAGTGCATTTGTGTCAGGGAGGGGCAATCGAAGGCAAGAGCTCCATTTGAGAAAGGGACTTCCCGGCTATTTTCGTAGGGGCCTAGTCCAAAATCATTTCGACCGCCTTCCTCGGGGCTTTCCTCGGAATATTTCGTGTTGTGGAATGCCTCTTATGTGAGTATCCATGAACATCTTTTCCCGGTATTGTCGTAGGGCCTATGTGGAGTCTATGTCAGTTGCTTCTTAGTGGCATTTTAGGAGCTTGTCCGGGCTGTCCTTTTCGCGCCCTTCAGGGTGCTTGTGTCGGGCCTCTCTTTAGGGGATATTTGGAGCTTGTGTGGGTAGTTTTTAGGTTCTTCTTGCAGTTTGTCTCAATTGCAATTTATGGGCCTCCTTGGAAATTGTCACGCTATTTGTTTTAGGTGGCCTCTTGGAACATCTCCCGTTTGTTATTTCAAGGAGCGACTTGAAAACTCATTCCAAATGTCTATGTATATAGGAACTGCTCAGTATTAATGTATATTGCGAGGGGTCTCTCTTTGTTTTTGTGGGGCCATCCATAAGTCCGGGGCGCAAATATTTGCCCGCCCCCCTGCCCCTCCCCGCAGTAGGCGCCCGCCACCTGCCCCTCCCCATCTTGTTGGCGCCGCCCCCTGACCCTCCCCCGCTGTGGTGTGGGATGATATGCTATCGAAATACCTTTGCGTAGCAGTTACGTTATTTGAATATTTTTCGGTAGAACGCTACGAAATACTTCAATTACGCTACGGAACCGATTTATTGGCTACGTGTTACCAAAAAACATACCGTAGCGATAGCGTATGCCATCACTGCCCCAGATAACAGTTCGATAGCTGAGTTTATTGAGAGTTAGCTGACATCTTAAAACTGAGCTTATCTTAAAAACTCACCACTTTTGACGGCGTTTTTCATACAACCTTAATTTCAATAACAATTCAATAATCAACATGACCTCACTCTGAAGTTATTATTATTACCGGCTGACCATCATGACTTCATATTTTATTTCCGTCATACATGTGGAATATGTGTGAGGGAGGGGCACTGGAAGTTTACGACGATATACGAGCGTCATTTAAACGAAATATTGTTGAAAAGGGGAGTGGGTGGGGAAGGGACAAAATAGGCCTACAGTAAACTCGCGTGTCAAGGGAACAATTTATATTGTTATAGAATTAAACGCACTTGCACACTAAGGGACCAATGCACTAATACTTAAAGTGTGTAATACTTGAATCAGTCTAAAAAAATACTGTCAGCCCATGAATTCCTTTGACCCAAATATGAATGTAAGATGTGCTGAA
This sequence comes from Chirona hameri, assembly GCA_036785665.1. Classification (NCBI taxonomy): domain Eukaryota; kingdom Metazoa; phylum Arthropoda; class Thecostraca; order Balanomorpha; family Balanidae; genus Chirona; species Chirona hameri. The sequence goes on from JAXIVJ010003507.1 coordinate 3,261, forward strand.
TATAATGAAGAATGTATGATTATATTACACTGAAGTTCAAAACTCTGAGCGTGGAATAGGCTATAGGCATTTAACTTGTAGTTATAAAAGCTTGTAGTTGTGTGGTAAACATGAAAAGTCTACAGGATTTCACTTGTAGTTATAAAAACGTGTAGTTATGTGTAAAACATGAAAAATCCACAACAATTACATATACCTGTGGGACTTTTTCAGTGACGAAGGCCTTTACCTAATTGAAAATCACAACAAAGTCAAAACAGACCCTGACGTGGATGTGGGCCCCTGATTGCTGTCTCTTGCCACCGAACACAACACATCTAAATATGATCGTGGACTCGAGTGAGCGACGAAGCAACTAGAACCCACCTAGCGAAGATGAACTTCCTGTGGACGCTATTGGTGTATTGGTTACTTGATGTACTTGATTTATCTGGTTTTGAGGGCCATAAAGCCCTGTTGGTGCCTGCATCTTGTCATATTTAGAGATTACGTCATATTCATTGGATATTAAGCAGTTATTCACTGACTACACGAGTTGTTGAGTACCCTGAGCTGTTTGTTTGCCATTCATCGACGTATTTTTAAACTGTTGACATTTTCATGAATCAATGAGGAGTTGAGGAAAGTGAGTTCAATCTAGACACTCCTGCTTGGGGGGAACTTTGTCCCGAGTAATCAGTCGCACTCTGGGTTTGTTGACTTTTAGGTTATGACCACTGGGTCGTGTCATTCGACACTCGATGGAAGAACTGACCGGGATGGATTCGTTCAACATCTTTCATGACTTTGAACAATCTGGGTCATATCTCCTCGATATCGGGCGGCGACACAATGATGGAATATTTAATATCTGCAGTCGTTCTTCATACGGTAGAATCACTTGACTTCAGGAGTAAGCGAGTGGCCCTTCTGTATACCCTTTGATATCCTCACCTTATCAGTTGCCATAAGGTGGGATACCAGACACGTTCCCTTATATCAGGATTGGTGCGTACCCTACAGTGGCAGAATCATGCTTTTATTTCTGGTTGAAATGACCTCTGTGGATTAATCCAAGAACATGGTTTGCTTTCTTCACCGTTCTTGTTGTATGATGATGAAATTTGAATTCCCTGCCTACATGACGCCTAAATATCTTTTCGCCTTCGGTGACAGGCCCTAACCGATTGCCCAAGTCTGAATATGGGTGCTTCAAGTGGTCCACAAGATGCATGACTTTGCATTTATTTCTGTTAAAGTACAACTGCCACTTATTCTGACCAAGCTTTCAGCTTACCCCAGATGAGCTCGCATTGTATCGTGGTTGATCTGTTGTGTTTTGCATGCCGATATATCTTTGTGTCATCTGCATATATCTTAACATTTTCGTCTAGGTCATCTGCAAGTCATGTATAAATAACACAAAAGAGCACAGGGCCGAGCACAGAACCTTGCGGAATTTCCACTTTAAATTTACACCATGAAGACCTCTCTCCATTGACCAGCACTCTCCTGTTTTCTGTCAGGTCAAAAGTCCTGATCCTATGCAAGGTAGATTCCCTTTGATGCATAAATGCTTGAAGTTTGCCTAACAGCCTGTAGTGGGGTAAACAGTCAAATGCTTTTCGGAAGTCCATATAAGCTACGTCTACACCCCTCCTACAACTAGCATTTTAGGTCCAATCTTCCAAGGTGGGGCCCCCGGGTGGCTCAGTTGGTGAGCTTGGACCCTCGCAATCCCCACGGTTCGGGGTCGGAGTCCGGCTACTGGCGCAGGTCATTCGCCTCCCCGCTTGGGAGGGGGTTGGTTCCCACTCCCCACCGGCGGCGGCATATGGCTACAGCCGGACTACGGTGTGGGCAAGAACCCCACCCCCCCCCCCCCCCCCCTCCCCTCCCCTCCCCCCCCCACCCCAAAAAAAAAATCCAAGGTCTCCAAAAGCTGTGAAGTACACGACCCTCCACAGGAACTATCCATTCTGGTTATCAACAAAACGGGTTTTTGTGCATCATGCATCATCCTCTCCCGAACTATCTAAAAAATATAGTGATAACCATGGTTTACCTAGAACTAAGACGCCACATTCGTAACGAGATAGACTGTTTCATTCCTGCTAAAAACATAATACTGACTATGGATTGGGTGCACGGTGGAGACAACAGCGAAACCCTAACCACAGACACCAATTAATGACTAAAAAAATAACATTCAGACACAAGTTACGAAACTTTTGAGGCTAAAATAAATCCAAATAAATATCCACAGCATCCTTAAAAGCCTCATTGGCAGGAAATCTATTCGGAATATGCCACCATCATCGGACAAGACGGCACTCCACTTACTGATTGACCTTGACAAAGCCGCAATTCTCACAGACACTCGCTGCTCAAACGAGACTTGGACATAGAGAACTAAACCAATGCCCCTCATCACTTCTCCTGAACCCACGTTCCCCATTATCAGAGTCCAAGTAACTGAGTAAGAGTTCTCAAAATTATACTGTCTCAAACCATAGGTGTCCGATTTATATACTTTTGGGGTGCCCTCTGGCCCCCACAATGTTGGAGTCCCCCCCCCCCCAATGGTGCCCTCGGCCCTCCCAAGTGGTACCGCCTCCGCCCCCCCCCAATGTTTTTGGCCGCTGGCGGGGGGGATCCAAGAGGGGCAAGGCTGTCAAGCCTCCCAAACGCCTCCTTTGTCTTATCAATTTGAGTCGCTGCTTCGTATGTCCACGATCATTGCCAAACTGCTAGCCAAATTGCAGCTTTACTGACATAGACACTTCCTGGTTTGCTAACTACCTGTCCGGCCATACGCAGAGCGTCAGTCCTCTCTCAAACATTGATATCGGCATCTCGTCCAATCACATCAGGGAGTTTTCCAACGCTCCTCTCCGGCCCGCTACTCTTTACGTATTTGCAAATGACCTCAGCCTACATGCCGCTGGCGCTTTTGTCACGCAATACGCGACGACACCCAGGTTCTCTCTATGGTTAAAAAACCGGCCCTTCCGGCCTCTGATCGGTGACATGGAAGCAAGCCCTATCCTCCCTGGACGCGTACTTTCGGTCAAGCGTCTTAAGTAATCGAAACAAAATTTGAGCTTCTCCCTATCGGCACTCGGCAAACGTACGCAACATACCCTCGTTCACAGTGAATTTCGCAACACGGGACCTCGTCCCCGGTAACGGAAAGCCAAAATATCGGTATCACTTTCGACGTTATCTTCTTTCTTGGGACGCACACGTTGAGCAGCTGTCTCGGAGGTGCGTTGGCACCCCTGACCGCCATCTATCACCTACGTCACTACCTACACCCGGCTGCTCCCACCCCTCGTATCCGGCCCTGGTCTCTCTGCAACATCCGCTACGGACCACGCAGTGTACGGAACGTTTCTGGAAAAATTATGGCTACCATCCCAAAAAATATTCAACTTTGCAGCTCGCATAATTTTCTGGAAAGGCAAAATTCGTCGACTATCTCTGGGCGTGCGAGAGTGACCTGAGCGGGCCTGGATTCCCCAGACTTGGTCGTCCCATCACACACTGACACTGCCTCACAAGGTCCAGTCGCAACTGGGGCAGCCTGAGTCTCTGGCCGTCCAATTCCGTACAAACCGCGAGCGACCAACCACGTGCGAAGCAACCCGTAGAGACGGACCTGCTAAGTCTCCCCAACATACGGGCTCAGCAGCGGGGTAAAAGCCAGTTCGTGTATCGTGCCCGCTGACCAGTACAACTCGCTGCCACCTGGAGTTCACCGTCATGCCTATCACAGTGCTTAAGCGCGCATTGAAGAGGCGACTGGTGTCTGGTGACCGATGACGCATCGACGCTGATGGGGCTGATCTGATGTGGACGCAGACTGATATTGTTCATTCGACTTTAACTGTACTGAGTATGCTTGTCTTTTACCCACTCAACGCATCTATTGTGTGGACTCATGTGCCATGATAACACCCTTTGGCGTTCGGCCATTGTATAGGGGACGGCTCCATACGAGGTAATAAATAAATAAATATAATAAACCGCCTGAAATGGGCAACAAATTGACACTTTCCTATTTCAAAAGAAATTCTACGCAGCTTTTAGCTAAGAACAGTTGTTTTAAATCACCTCTTTATGTATAAATATGCGAAATCCCGTCAATGTTTAACATATTTACAATGCTTGATTTTTAGTGCATTTTCCCTGAAGAATTAGCCTGTTTTTATTGATTTTTTGGAATGTGTTAGGGTGTCAAAAACAAACACTGTCACAAAAAAAAAATCCGAGGAATGTATTTTGTAGCCCTTGCCATTTGCTTTTTTCTTGACGTTTTTTTGTATTGCATTTTCCAAAAATATAGACTTTGTATGTGTATCATGATCTCTTAAAGTTTACTGATTTTTCTTCGCCGACTCGTGTGTAGTGACGTCCACTAAATTCGTTATATTCAATTTCCGACAAATGGCTTCATTTACGCACAGAGACGTAAAATTGGTGTAGGAGAAGGTAGCCAAAGAGTTCACTTTGATATCGTTATTGGTTTTGAGCTATTGCAAAAATTCGTCAGGTGAGATATTACCCCCCCACCCCCCCCCTGTTAATGGAAGGGTTAACATTGCCGTTTTACTAAGTAAGGGGTCCAAGTAAGAACCTCTGCCTCTGGGTGGATTGCAGATCGGCCCAAAACGTTGGTTTGAGGGCCGTCCCGCAGAATTCCAAAATTAATGAGATTTCGTCTGTTTTTTGCATTATGATTTTTGCATATGAACTTTTGGGAGGCTACAATAAATCCAAATAAATATCACAGCATCCTTAAAAGCCTCATTGGCAGGAAAAACTAATCGGAATGTGCCATCACTCATCGACAAGACGGGCACTCCACTTTCTGACGACCTTGACAAAGCGGCCATCTCAACAGACACTTTGCTGCTCAAACGAAGCAGGCAATACAGAACAAACCAATGCCCCTCATCACTCTCCTGAACCCCACGTCATTATTGAATCATTATTAATTGAATTGATTGATTGAATCATTATGAATTGATACAAATACTGTCCTTGGTACAAGTTTGCCTAGAATTCTAAAATGTGTTCGACTCGGCCGCTAGCGGATCCAGGGGGGGAAAAGTGGGGCATCATGGGAAAATGCCCACCCCCCCCCAAGAATCGGGCGGGCGAGGGCAATTTAATACAAGTATGCCCCCCCCCCCCCCACCCGTGTTCCCAATTTATTGTAATATCGTAAAAATTGTCTTTGCAGCAGTGAAAATCCAACTATCCACAGTAAAAGCCGGAACATTCGCGCCGCTTTGCGGCATGACACAAGTTTTCGCAATTGCTTATCAAATTTTAAAAAAATGGGAAATGGAATTCCATTAAATGTCTGCAGAGGCTCCTCCTTGGCGGTAATTGCTGGCACTGGCGGATCCAGGGGAGGGGCATCAGTGGGAAAATACCTCCCACCACAAGGAATCTGGGAGAGCATCAATACCAGTAATGCCCCCCCCCCGCGTGTTTCCTGCACGAAAGTGAAAACAACTATGATCTTAGGGCGAAATCTTCATAAAAAAAACCTGAAGTTTGTTTTCCTCTGAGCGATTGAATTGTTTAAGTTTGTATGATCCCTTGTTTTCAATGATATACAAAACAGCAACACCATGATGCAATTCATTGGTGACACTTATCCACGCCCCGGTGGGGTGTGGTCAGATCCTGCACCCTTCCCGGATTTCTCAACAACGTGAAAACTACTGATAGATATCATCGTCAACTTTCATGTGCATATGCTAGATCGTTCCTTACGTCTTACGTTACGTCTTGTCACTAAATTCCAATGAAATTGATGCAGTGTTTTGGGAGATATGACGTTGGACGTCATGGTCAAGCCATTTTTGGTGGAAAAAATGATAAATGCTTAAACAATCGTAGAAAATAGAGTTTGAAGCAATTTTTTGTGATGTAAAAGAAAGGAAATGACATTCTCTCAAAATGTTAATCTCAGATTGGCGATATTTTGTAATTTGAACCCTTACAAAAAGAAAACTACTTATCTTTTTCGGAAAAAATCTACAAATCAATTTTTGTGAATTTGAAAGTAAATTCTATAAGCTCGAATACCAAACAATGTGACGACCCAAATCCGCAGAGAAAAGGGGGTACCTTTTAGCCACAAAAAGATCCCCCACGCAGAGAGGGGGCTGGATCCGCCAGTGAGTTCGCTCCCCCAACCGTTTTGAGAAATCGGACCACGCTGGTCTCGACACAAACAAATCATCTGGCCCTGACAAAATGCCGGCTAAATACTTAAGATGTGTGCACTAATCATTGCTAAATCCCTCTCCAAACTCTTCACAATCACTACAATTTAGGAAAATTCCCCCTTCATGGAAACAGGCATGTGTTACGCCTATTTTTAAGCAGAAGGGTTCTAGTTCAGACCCAACAAACTAATCAGCTATAGGTCCTTCTCCCGAATCTCTCCAAAATCATGGAAAAGCTGATCTTTAATACAATTTATGGCATATAAAATGATAATAACTTATTGACAGAAAAACAAAGTGATATCGCCCAAACCACAGCACGCAATATCCCGTTGTATACTTTACCCATCAAATATACTCAACATTGAACATAACTCAAAATTTTACAGCATTTTTCTTGGACATTTCAAAATATTTTGATAAAATTTTTGGCATGCAGGATTAATGAAAAATGTAAGATACAATACAACATCTATGGTCCTCTTCTAGCCTAGAATGTTAAAAATCATACTT
>JAXIVJ010003507.1:17500-32500 GCA_036785665.1 Chirona hameri
TTGGGTACCTGTCCTGATTTATTATACATAAGGAGCAAACTATCTATTCATGAGCAAACTTGTGATTTATTCAGCTACTACTTCAGTGTTATCGGCATTTCCATCTTATATCGTCATTATGCATTAACATATTAAGACTGCTAGCTCAAATAGTCATCAGAGGCCAATTTCACAAAGCAAAAAAGTGTGTAATTGCCCCAAAAAAATATTTGGAATTACAAATAATTTGTACACGTCAGTAATTTTGATTTAATCAAGCTTGAGGGCAGTAAATCTCAATTTACTATTTGCAAACTAGTTTACAAAGATATTGTTTTTAGAAATGTTTGCAATTGCATCTATATTACTATGTGATAAGCGCCTGTCTGTCTGTCTGTCTATCTGTTTTTCTATCCGGCACCGCTCAGTTTATTTAGTTTAAAAGTTCCAGTTAATTCACGTGCTGAATTGGTGCGGATACCTCCATCCTGGAGATTCCAGCTAGTGGGAGATGCATAGGCATATGTGGGAGATGGGATAAGCCACCGACGCACCGGAGTTGGTGGGGCGGTGATCCCTTGACGAGTTATAGGTAATTATGTCCTATGCAGTTCCAGTTCCAGTCCAGTTAATTAACGTGCTGAATTGGTGCGGATACCTCCATCCCGGAGATGCCAGCTAATCGTCCAGCGGAGCGGAAGGGTTAGTACTAGTATGTACTATTTCTCGAAGGTTGAAGGAAGTGAGGAAATGTTTGTAATTGCGAACTTGTAATTTCAGTGGGTCATAGGTTCTGAATTTCATAGATTGCATTGATAGAACTGACGTTGTTTTGCTGTTGAGGTTATTTTCTTGGTGAACTTGTTACTTTGCCGAGGTTGTTAGGGTAATGTTTTAGCTTATACATAGGTACAGCTGCCTAAACAAAATATGTCCCGAGAGATTCGAACAGGGATCTCCAGCTTTGAAGTCCAGTGCACCTTACCGATTGCGCTATGATGTGAGGGGCGCCTCCACGCGGAGAAACCGCATGGCGATATAATTGCAGCGGTCAACGTGTCTTGTGCAGTGAACTTTCACCCTTTACGCCGTAGGAAATCGGCTAGGTTAGGTGAAAAAATGGTCGAGAAAATACAACGATCTTTCTTTTGAGAGTAGTTGTGTTATGCACCGCCACCCTGTGAACGCGCAAATGCTGCTTTACCAATATTTATTTGTAATGTCAGAGTTTGCAGTCAGATAAAACTTCAATTAAAAGATATTTCTCACTATAACTCATTTTATTTTGAATAAACAAATAAACCACAATGTAAATATTTTTTAATCAAAATTTTAGCAATCAAATAATTTTTAATTAGCATAAGCTTTAATAGTTCTTGTTCTTCATAGCAAACTTTCTGCTTACTAACATTTTGTTTACAAACTTCTTTACTATTGGTAATTCAGAGGTTGTGAATGTTTGTGAAATAGCTTTTTGCGAGGTTTGCAATATTTGCTTGCGTTTGTAATTGCAAACATTTGTAATTACTAACTTCTTTGTGAAATTGGCCTCAGATCATATTTGTCTGTGGAGTTTCTATTTTATCCAAACAATACGTATTTCAAAGCCTGTTTGCTTGCGTAGATTTCACTGCACTCGCACCAATCGATTTCTGCTCTCCTGTTTTGTTTATTCTCGTCACTGCTACGCTTATGAGTTGACTATTTGACCAGCTCACAGGAAACAGCGTTTCGGAATTCGGCGGATACCAACAGGAGGTAGACATATGCCAGAAGCTCCCGACCAGCCAAGTACGTCTCCGCCTGCCTGTCAAAACCGGCGCCGCCTGCCTGTCAAAAGCGCCGGCGATATGTGTCGACAGCCAGCCACTGACCTGACCGCCACCGACGCGTCCTCACATTGACCATCTGTCGCCACATGACGCGCCACTCGGCCGTCTGCGGCCCGCCGGGGTCACTGTCGGCATACCCCGTCCAGGGCGCCGGCAGGTCACGTGATCGGCCCAGCGGCGGCCGAACGGTTCCGGCGGTGGCCACGTGACAGGCCGGCTATCGGCTGGGTACCGCTACCCTCCGTCGCTCTGTCGGCTCGCGGCGAGAGCGACTCGGCGCGGCTCGGCTCGGCTCGGCGAGGCGAGGCGTCGGTGCTGGCATTCGAGCCCCGGACGTCGCGTGGAGTGAACGTGCTTCGCGACGCTCTCTGGCGCGAGGCGGACGGTCAGAGGAAGGAGTGCGTTCTGGTGACGCTGGTGACAATCCGACACACAGGAGCAGGGGTCGGAGGCAGCAGAGTTCAGTCATGCTGCTCCAATGGGCGACTGTCGGCGCCCTCGTGGGATTAGGTGAGTGACGACGCCGTGGAACTTGTCAGGTGACCTAGTTTGATGGTCGTGACGGCGTGCGGGCGGCGGTGACCCGCAGCAGGAGCAGTGCTCAGTTGGATGTGGGCTTATGACGTAGCTTTCAGAGATACTTTCACAAAATATTAAGGGTTGTATGTTAAGGGGTATTATATTAAGGGTTGCATTCTAGAATGTATTAATTAACTTTTGTATAAAACAAATTATTCATTGAGGTTTATGGGCATACCACCAGTGTGGGAAGCTATGAACAAAACAGGAATCATGCTCAGAATTTCAGAGAATATTATCTTAGCCTACACTTATATGCTTAGCTGTTCGTCACAAACATGTCAGGAAACAATTAAGTTAATTTTTGATTCAACATAAATATCACAGGTTATCTAAATTAACACTATGGCTGACACATTTCTTTTGACTCATTAATTCATTCCAAGGTGATATAGCCAATGTCTAATTTACTCATTCATGTTATTTAGTTAGTAGGCCTTTTGGAAGAACAATAGCGAAGGAACGGTCTTTTGGGACGCTCAATATGTTACAATCACATCCTAGACCATCATATAAAGTCTCTTGAATAAATAATGAACCGATCAAAGCCTCGTGATATGAAACGTATTGACGAGCTTCAGGTCGTTTAAATGCACCATGAAATGTTTGAAATAGACAGATGACATGACCTTCTTTGGGGTGGAAACAGGTAGTGGGTTTTTACGCATAACAAATTCAGCATATTTTTCTCAATTTTTCGATATACTTCTCACACACATCTTAGACCGCCTTCTGTCCTAAAACTTTCTCTTAACTTCTCATATTTTTTTTTTAACTTTCTTGATTTTGTTTGTGACGTCACGACACTCGTGATTTGTGACACCACTTTTTATTTTCACTATGGTCGTGACGTCACAACTACAAGGACATGAGCTTAATTGTTTTAGTTTTTAATCATGTTTTAGTTCATTTTGCATTTGTTTATAATAAAACAAAATTTACATTATTAAAAATTATCCTTGTTTTTATGAACCCAAAACAATTGGTACCTTACCAAATTGTCCCCCACTCCATTATGTAGACTCAGGTATTCACACCTAAGACGGCTGATATGTTGCGGGTTCTATAGCCTTGTGTTGCGGGGTGCGGACGCAAAACGGTCGTACATAGGTACATAAGTGATGTCGGTTTCAGTAAACATACCTTCATGTGCCAATAATTGCCATTCATTTCCACTCGCTTCATGCGTTTCCACAGAAACTGAGACAAACTGATAAAAGAGCACGCAAACATAAGTCCAGATCGGTTGACTACAATCAAAATGTATGTCTACACGATTCGATCCAGACTCAATTCAATTTCCTTCCTGTATTTCGAGATGCACAATGTGATATAAAGTGAATGTAATCCATTAGCCTCTGAAACGTTAATCTAAACTTCAACAATTATGATGGTTTGTGAGAAATGAAGTGTGAAACGTGAGAAATGAAGTGTGAAACTACCGATAAATGGTAAGTGCATACAGACACATTAGATCAGCTGATTGTCAAACAGATATAGCTAATAAGTGTTGTAGAAAGTGTCAAACAGGCTATCAGAAAGCAGCCTGATTAAATCCAGCTTCGAGAGTGATCAAGTCAAAAGAAAGTGGAATGAATCAATGTTGAATTGATTGATTGAGTGCTGAATTAATTGGACCAAAAAACAAATGGTGTATTCCAATCCATTTCCAAGAACAGCATTGCGGACAGCAAAATATTGAATATTTACCTAAGCGGTTATCGCATGGCATTTCAAATATGGAGGATATGAATTACTTCCGTTTGGGTCTAAGTGGCTACGCAGAAGCAGCTACTCATGGTGTGTCCTCTTGGTAAATGACTCATCATTCAAAATCATCCAGCGAGACATTTACCCCACATATTCATACCATGCCTTACCACTGGTCATGCCTGGTTTACTTGGTGACTGAAAATAGAAAGCTAACTATCTGAATTCACCGAGAAAAAACAACAACAAAAGTCATTCCATGTTTCGAAACGTCACCGTCGCTCTCCACCGAGAAGCAAGAACAGACCCGAGACAAACGTGTGCAATGAGCGAGCCAGCTCTATCAGACGCGTACAGAAACCGTCACCGTCGTGACGCGTGACACCTGCAGTAGTAACCATGAGCCGGTTCCTGCGGAGCGGGAGAACTGGTGAGCCAGGTTGACCGGGCCCGGCCGGTCGGCCCGAACCAGTCGACCCCCCCCCCCCCCCACTGCCGGTACTGTCCAGGTACGTCGTTCTCGATACGCGCTGTCTGTCGCTGGGGGCATGAATCAGGCGGAAACACCGCCTATTGTGCGTCAGAGGCGCCACAGTAGTGACACATGTGAGATATTGCCGAGCGCTGCCAATGGTCTTCGGTGGCAATTTCAAGGTAGATAAATGAACATCGAAGTTACCGTATCAATGGTAAAGGCTCTCATCAACCGAAGGTGATGCCTGAGTTTAGGTGAACGTTAATTGGTTGACAACCTTTGTCGTTACATATTGGCTTATACCATACAAATGGTAAATATTAGTGTTACAAGTGCCACAGGTTTAGCACGCAGGTGTGCAAACTAGTAGCATGCCTGTAGATGATATTTAATACATATTGTGCTATGCGATAATTTATTTTATTTTATATTTCGTTTACCTTTTACGTCAGTCAAGAAATAAAACCAGTACCACTCATATACAATATTTCGGAACACATTCCCAGTTCGTACTGCGGTAATGCTTACTCCAAATGAGCTACAATATTATGCGTGATAGGCATTGTCCTCTCTGACAGCACCCCACATCAATTGGCCTGGCTAAACGCGATCAGCTGACTGCCTCTGACAGATGCCTGACTCAAGTTCCGCCAGCTCAGCTCCAGGCTCTCGGCGGTCACTGTCGCCGCCACTGTCGCCACTGTCGCCTCCGTCAGTTCCCTCCGACTGGGACCGTCCCGTTCTCACACCGCATTGGTCACGGTCGCCTCGCTTCGAATACGAGTTGTTGTATTTGTGCTCTCGGCGAAACGCTCCGAATGCTCGCCAGTTTATCGCCCGTGTCGGCGAGACATTGGTGGTGTCGGTATGATAAACGACGCTGCAAAGGCATTGTCGGCATCCGGAAAATAAAAAAGGGAACAAATCCGGAAAGACATTGTCGGCGCTGGAAAGTGATCCGTTGTTATTTCTGATAGAAGGTATTGGTAGTGGAAGAATATTGAATGACTTATCAGTAAGGCTACACAGAGGCAGCTAGCGTTGCCTCTGTGACAAATGTCAAGCTATATTCATCCTAATGCTATTAACGCCACAGTTTGATTAATACATTGATGGTGTAAATTATTTTTGGCCCGAATGACATTCATTTATTAACATTGACACACAATTTATTTTCTGTAGTTAAGTTAAAAAAAATCGTTTCCATTTCTGCATTCTGAAATGCGCACTTCATATTATCATCTCTTTATAAATATACATAGTCCTCAGATAAAATGTTTTTTTGGTGATTATCTAACTAAGCGTGACTCCGTCGCCATACTTGCTAAGCGTGTTTCACATGAGCGCCTGAAGCAGCACGGTTCCCTGATTTCCCGGCACCGGCCCAGCTGGCCTCACCAACGCGCCTGGGTCTGCACCGGTAGGGTGGTGAGGCCGGTGCCGACTGGATGCGGGTCTGTTCGATAATCGGCACTGTGTGCCAGTTGCAGTGGTCTGGCGGCCCAGCTCTGCCATAACCCTCATACCGGTCATAATCCTCACCCTGAACATGCCAGTTATACATGGTTACTGACCGAGCGGTATACACCATACACACACACCATACACACCATCATACCGGCTGTGCCTGCGCTCAATACATCTGGGTGCTTGGGACATATTCCGTTGGGCACATGTAACACGTGACCTGTCAGTACAGCCTCCGAACCGAGCCTGAGACTGATCGTGCGAGGTGCAGTGCTCGGCCCGCATGCCCTGTTGGACAGGTGCGCAGCAGGGCTTCGATGGTCAGCTCTTCCTGCTATTCTGGGTTACGTTGTGGCAGAACGACTGGACCGTCGACCAATGAAATAATTGATTTGACCGATATTATTCTGGCATGATGTTAGTAAAACGTTGGGAATACCAAGCGTTTATATCGGAACTGCATGTGTATTACAACAAAACTGCACAAACAGACCTTTAAAATTCCATCTGCACTTGTGATTGATTGCAAGTCCAGGAAATATCGCAATATTAAAATAAAACCATGGACATAACCATATCCATGAATCCCTTGATATCCATAAATCCCAGAAAAAGTTGTTATTTGCCCACAAAATTACCACCAAAGCAGCACGAATTTGTTTCGTGCACATTGCGGTAGAGTCACTTGCACAATGCACACACGATTGAATTACACGTCATTCTCGAGTTTGTAGACACCTCACTAACGCTTCTCACCGGTTCCTCGTCACTCTGGACGCGCCTCACCGCAGTGGCACGAGGCGCCATCTGTTACCATCAGTCAGTGTGCCGGCCGCCCGCTGGTCAGTGACCGCACTCTCCTCTCCGGGACTTCTTCATCTTCCTGTGCTCCCACGCCTCGTCACGACAGAGAGTCGCGGCACCTTCCATTGCTGGAGAGTCGCGGCACCTTCCATCGCGGTAGAGTCGCGGCACCTTCAATCGCTGGAGAGTCGCGTCGCCTTCCATCGCGGTAGAGTCGCGGCACCTTCAATCGCTGGAGAGCCGCGTCGCCTTCAATCGCTGGAGAGTCGCGTCGCCTTCCATCACTGGAGAGTCGCGGCACCTTCCATCGCGGTAGAGTCGCGGCACCTTCAATCGCTGGAGAGTCGCGGCATCTTCAATCGCTGGAGAGTCTTCAATCTTCTGTGCTGAACTCAACGATTCTTGGCCTGGTTCGGCTTAGAACCACATCGTTTAGCGAAATAACACAAACTCTTTCGTCAGAGCAGACAGTTCAAAGATCGCACAGGAATCCTGCTGTGCTGCTAAATCTGAGGCCTGATGCCGGGTGCCATGCGGAACTCATGTTTCGAACATTGTTCTTGAGCCTGTGGGCTTTGCGATGATTGGAGTTTGCGGACGCCATATGTCCGCCGTTGAGGCCAATCATATGCGGTATAACCTAACGGCGCCCACATTCATAGCCGGGGTGGAGTCGAGCAGATCCGTGCACTGACAGCGGGCGGAGCTCGCAGTGATGTTGGAGTGATAGTGACGTCATAGTGACGTCATAATTCACGAGTCCTGCGGGGACGTAGCTGCTGGATTGCGCAGGCGTGATCTCACAGTGTGTTTTGACTGGATACTGGGACGATGGCTTCGGAACTTTATCAGGTCACATCATAACTCTAATCTCTAGACAGACGACTTTAGCGGAAGAGGTGACTGGCCAGGGCTAAACGATGCTGGTTTGCGTAGTTAGAAGATTGCTGGGGCATGACTGCGGGTTGAGAGGGTCAAGTCGTGACTTTATCCGTGACTCAGTTTTCTAGATCGCTGCCATCCGTGACTCAGTTTTATAGATCACCGCCATCCGAGAGTCCCAGCATCAGTAGGACACAATCCAGCAACTCCAGCGCCGAACACTTGACTTCCCTCGGAATACCACTCGTCCATCAGGCCGTCTGACAAACGAACTCCGTGACACAGTCTGTTAAGCTCTCTGTTCAATCTGCGGTCTGTTACATCCTCCGCCTGTCCACCACGAACATCAGCGCGTCGAGAGGACAGCGACACGTGCGTCGACGGCGTCGACGTCCGCCAAACGAAGCGTGTCATGTCGTCGGTGGGCTGTGGCGGCCGGTCAGCTCCGCCAGCTGACGAGGTCGTTAGCGCGTATCGTTTCCGCGTTGCTCGGTCTTTTGATGGGTACCATCTGGCACGTGCGGCCACCGGCCCGGTTCACACCGCATCCACAGCCGCAGCCGCCGCCGCCGCCGCCGCCGCTGCTGCCCCCGCCATCGGCGACGGCGGCGGCGGTGGCGGCGGCGGCGGCTGCTTTTTCAACGTGGCCGGATGGAAGCGCTGGTCACGATGAGGGGTGGTGGCTGATCTTTGGTCAAGGACAGTCACAGCTGCAGTGTACCGTGGGTGGGTGTTATAGGGGTGGATGACATTACGTGTCGGGCGTTTGCAAAGACAACTATGTTGCATCCTGTGGTAAGAAGTTGAGGGTAGTTCGGGAACTGTCCGAGCTATTAGGAGAATGCTCTCACCACTACACCTTCTTCTGGAGTTAGCTGTTTACTGTTCTGTAGTCCTATTTGTTCATTGCTATTCGACAGAGACTGTCATGGGCAGTTGTTTATCACTAGCGCATCAAATACCTCACATCAGCAGTACGGTACTGGCACGTTGGTCTGCATACTAATGAGAACATACTTACCTGGAGATCTCACTGAGGAGCACGTGCTTTCGTCACGTTCCAATAGACACAAGCGTTGTACCACTTAGTTACTCTTTTCTCTCTTCTCTTTTCTCTTTGCACTTGCAAATCAACCGACATGAGGAGAATCATGCAAACAAATCATGGTGTAGCATCAGTGGGGGTTGACTGTTAAAACATTGCAATTATTCAATTATTTAGCTGGTATAAACTATAATTATTCAATCTCATGATTCCATACTCAAGTGCGAAGAGTATGTATTTTGTTTTGTTGTAAATAAAGTTTGTGCTTAATTTCTGGATGATAATTTTTGCATCCGCTTCTTATTTGCCGTTTCTACTGACCTCAAAATAATCTAACATTTCATCAAAATACCTAATTCTGCAGCTACATCATTACTCATTTCCCAAGATCGCTAATCCAGCGAAATGTGATCATTTCAGGTCAGATTTCAGTCCGCTTTTGGTGATGTTGAGCGCCAGTCCAGTCAGCCATGTATCCGTCCGACTGCCGGCCAGGCCCGGGCGGGCAGGCAGCCTGACCAGATCCGAACAAAAAGCCAGCTAACTGACGGTGCCGGCGTCCGGTGCGCGTTTTTACCGCCACTTTCACCGGTGGTGATCCATATCAATGCCGACGCTGCAGCCGCATATTGCAGTGCTAGTCCTTACTGGCTGTAATAAATAGGTTTAGGACACTTAAAGCCCATTGATTCTACCCCTCAACTAGAAAAAATGGAATGCGAACATTTGTCTTCGTTATATTTTGTTCATTTCGAAGATGATCAAGACTTGCCTACCTGAGTATCAACACCACTTCTTGGAAATTTGTTGCGTTTACATGATAAACTTCTTCAATATCAGACATGTTGGGTGCACACGCACTTATCAGGTATGCAAAAAGCTCGATATGTATGCGTACTCACGGGTCCCCGGTCTCGAATATAGTCAGCGGCAACAATGTTGATTCGGCCCAACCTGCAAGGCGTGTGGAATTAGGGCAGGGCAAAAACATATCACTGAATTAGCGACACATAACACGGGTGCAGCTATTGCATAGCGCATAGTGTTGCAACTATGTTGAAGCGTACAGCACACCTAGCGCTACGACCTTGCGCTGTATGCTGTTATGAAACTCTTATGTAACTGCTTGCTAAACAACGAACCAATTAACCCCTATATTATCTACAATGTCATGAGATATGGAATCTACCGAAAAACAGTCTTGAATAGTGCTGTACAAAAAAATAGTGCTCTTACCGATAAGGATGCATTGCAATGCATGTTAGACTAGTAGGTTAAGTAGGTTAAGTATCGTTAGTTAAGTAGGTACACTTAGTTATTGCGTTCAATATTCTGCGTCGGTGTTTTGTTTTCCTTTCTGCTTCTTGTTTTCTTCTGATTTTTGTCAAAGAAATGCCAGACGACTGTTTCGTCAAAACCATAATATCATGCGCAGCGAGCACTACTGGAACGTACAGCATAGTACGAATACACCAAGCTCTCGCGTAACCCGGACCGCTATAGTATCACAGCAGGCTTGAAGCGTGACGAAAATGAAGTGGCTGCGGCTGCCATGGTTTTGATTGGCCCGTATGGTAGCGTGTATAAAACGCACGCTGTACTTCGAACGTTAACGGTGGCTCCACGCCAAGACACTCAACTGGTAGCAGACTCCCCAGCTTTTGCGTCAATTCTACCTTATGTGTACCTTTGTTTCAACTGTGTCCTTCACTTCAAATCAAAACAGGCAGTTTCCAACATGCTTTCATATTTCACAGAAAAGTGATCAAGATCATGGAAGCTATGTTCAAAGCCTGCAACACAAAATTATAATGATCACAAATAGACCAACAATTAAACAAACAAACACAAATTATAAATGGAAAGATATGCCTCCTGCATTTGTTCATATCGCGGCAAGCGTGGCAAATCTGACGCAGTCTTATCTTTGGCCTAATGCCTTACATATTGGTCAGAAAATCCCTAATGCGCTTATTTCGCGCTGCAATCTAACTATGCATATCATATAACCATAATCATGGAACAGTTTCTGGATTCTTACACTATAACCCGTCATTAGGAGCACGTGAAACTTTTGCCATCATGGCATCAGTCCGAAAGAAGATGCGAGAACGTAAACAAACACCACTATCCCTGAACAGCTGTGAACCAGTACTTCAGTACTCATACATTACGCATAATCGAAGCATACGTACCATTTCGATAAACAAAAGGAAAACATTCCGACAAATGACGAACAAAGAGCACTTTCCCTGAGCATAGTTGGCATCTGTATGCTGGTATCATATAAACACATTCTTTCTGCGATCATGAGTACCAAATACCAGAAGTAGTATAACAGTGGCGAGAATCCATCCCTATTCCTCTCAAAGCTACACGCCACTAAATCCGAAACATATTCTTTCATGGCTATTTCGTTAGCCGGCGAAACAACCTTATGCATATGCTCTAGAACAATACACTTGCTGATGATGATGATGAT
Organism: Chirona hameri; assembly: GCA_036785665.1. Lineage (NCBI taxonomy): Eukaryota > Metazoa > Arthropoda > Thecostraca > Balanomorpha > Balanidae > Chirona > Chirona hameri. The sequence continues at coordinate 28,756 of JAXIVJ010003507.1, forward strand.
GATAAGAAGCCCCTGTAAATACACTGACCGATTTAACGGTAAACCTACCCTTACTACTTTACTCTGAACTGATTGAGCGCTGGCCTTCGTTCAGCTCGCTGCTGGCCGTTCTCGTGTTGACGTTTGGCCGTCCCGTTTCAGCGGTGGGGTGCGGCTTCCCTGGCGCGCCTGCGCACAGCACCGTCACATTCTCCACCGACTCGATTGACCCGGGCACCGTGGCCACCTACAGCTGCGATCGAGGCTTTGAGCTGCTCGGACCCGCCAGGAAGGAGTGTCTGGGCAACAGCACCTGGTCGCCCGCCGGCATCCCCTTCTGCGGTGAGTACTGCCACACGCCCCGCTGCCTCCGCCGACCTCAAACAGGGCTGAGTCACAGCGAAACGAGCGGCGGCTTTTACTTGGCATCCTCTACCTGTACCGTCAGAGACGCTAACGTAGTGTGGTATTGTTCTTGCCACACTTTCGCGGAGAATTCATTGTGTTTCAGAAAGTTGCTTGCTGGCGGACCTTATCGAAATCTCACATTTGCCTGTGAAAATAAGTTAGTAGTCGAGAGAAGCATGGCTTCCCAACGCACTAAACTGTTTCCCACGTTGTCATATTTGTGGTTAGAACCACAATGACGCCCATTCACGTAACCATAAACGCCTAGTCATGATGGATGTTCAGCCATAACTTTATGAAGACGCATGGTGATTAAGTTTTATATCAATGAGACACATTATTTTGAGGGGACAAAAACACAAAACAAAAAGACTCCTACGTTGCACATTCATGCTATCACTTAAGCTCATCTGAGATTGGTATTGGTGGGGTAAGGCCGTGGTCCTTTCCCCAATTCGGTCCCTAGTCCCTGGTCCCTGGTCCCTGGTCCCTGGTCTCTGGTCTCTGGTCTCTGGTCTCTGATCCCTGGTCCCTGGTTCCTAGTTCCTGGTCCCTGGTTGATGGTCCCTGGTCTCTAGTATCTGTTCCCTGGTCCCTAGTCCCTAGTCCCTAGTCCCTGGTCCCTGGTCCCTGGTCCCTGGTCCCTGGTCCCTGATCCCTGATCCCTGATCCCTGATCCCTGGTCCCTGATCCCTGGATCCTGGTCTCTGGTAGCTGGTCTCTGGTCTCTGGTCCCTGGTCCCTGGTCTCTGGTCCCTGGTCTCTGGTCCCTGGTCTCTGGTCCCTAGTCCCTGGATACTGGTCCCTAGTTCCTAGTCCGTCCCTGGTCTCTGGTCCCTAGTCCCTGGATCCTGGTCCCTGGTTCCTAGTCCGTCCGTGGTCTGTGGTCCCTGGTCCAGACCCTGGCCCGTCGTCCGGCCACACTGCAGGTCTACCCCTCCCCCTCCCCCTCCGCCGTCCGGCGTCGGCTGGCCGCCTTTCTGTGTCGGCGTGTCCAGCAGTGCCGCATGTGAAACGCCGCCATGGTGCCGCTTTCGGCCTCAGCTCAGCGGCGCTGCCCGGCGCGCCGTCTGCCTGCTGGTGACGGCCGCCGCTCCTGGTGGCTCTACCGGCGGTAATGGGCGCCGGTGACACTTGCTCGCCGGCGCGTGCCGGCCAGCGGCCTTCTGCCGGGTTTCTGCCGGCAGAACCCAATTAACGACGGATTCGCGCCAAGTGGCGAGGCCTCTGCGCCAGATATCGTGTGTTTTTGTGCGCGAGATATCGCGCGTTTTTAGGCAGATGCGGATGGTGGGAGCAGTGAGAGCGTTTATGCTCTAATTTTGCTTATCGCGGCATTTGGGACTGTAGGTTAGTGTTTTGTTCTAAGTTGCAGTCGCCGTAGTGTGCTAGCCTTGTGTGCGATAATGAGGTCTCCGCGCTGTTATGTTACCTTTTTGCTGCTATTCGCAGTCTCCAGTATGCGTGGGGGTCAAACTTCGGATGAGGCTATGGGTATCATGATCACCAGACGACAAAGCTATAAAAACCAAAGCCTAAACCTATCATCTCAGTATGCGGATAATGCATTGACCCATTTTCTGTTTTTGCATCCAAACTACCGTTATTCTTCCCGGCTAACTTATAACCTACGTCCGCATTCAAATCGACTAAAATTACTACCAACACACGACCCACTAAACCGTTCTAATGGTATGTTGTGTTCACTTTCAAAGCATTAAATCCTTGATTTTCGTGTGGGTACCCAGTCCTCTCCCGTCTCCCGTCTCCCGTCTCCCGTCTCCCGTCTCCCGTCTCCCGTCTCCCGTCTCCCGTCTCCCGTCTCCCGTCTCCCGTCTCCCGTCTCCCGTCTCCGTCTCCGTCTCCGTCTCCGTCTCCGTCTCCCGTCTCATGTCTCATGTATCCCGTCTCCGTCTCCGTCCTCGTCTCCGTCTCCGTCTCCGTCCCCGTCTCCGTCTCCGTCTCCGTCTCCGTCTCCTGTTTCCCGTCTCCCGTCTCCCGTCTCCCGTCTCCCGTCTCCCGTCTCCCGTCTCCCGTCTCCCGTCTCCCGTCTCCCGTCTCCCGTCTCCTGTCTCCCGTCTCCCGTCTCTGTCTCTGTCTCTGTCTCTGTCTCCCGTCTCATGTCTCCTGTCTCCTGTCTCCTGTCTCCTGTCTCATGTCTCCCGTCTCCGTCTCCTGTTTCCCGTCTCCCGTCTCCCGTCTCCCGTCTCCCGTCTCCCGTCTCCCGTCTCCCGTCTCCCGTCTCCCGTCTCCCGTCTCCCGTCTCCCGTCTCCCGTCTCCCGTCTCCCGTCTCCCGTCTCCCGTCTCCCGTCTCCCGTATCCCGTCTCCCGTCTCCGTCTCCGTCTCCGTCTCCGTCTCCGTCTCCCGTCTCCCGTCTCCCGTCTCCCGTCTCCCGTCTCCCGTCTCCCTCCCACCACATCACTCCGTTCTCTGCCGGTCCGGCTGGCGGCCTCGGAACCGTTACTTACTGCTCACACCACAGCGTGGTGGCCGCATCTGACGCGATGTGACCACCCGTACCGGTCTCACGCTACCTCCGTCTCCGCTGTCCCGCTGCCCGGACCGGCCACTCGGCGGACCCTGACCGCCGCGCCGACACGTGCCGCGCGCAAACGACGCGTGCGGGTCGACCTCTGGCGTGACCCGGCACCGTCCGACCCGCGCTGAGGGGCCACCAAGGCTACTAGGATGCTGAAACAGACGCGGGCAAGGTCGGAGAGCGGTCACACGGGCGGGAAAGGACGAGGACGTATTGAGGTGTAAATGATGTTATGTCGGGAGAGAAAGTTCGGTCAGTCCAGTGGACGGTCTGAGAGGAGGTCAACGGAAACGCTAGGTGATTGTAGTGCAAGCCTTATGTATGTGCATTTCTAGTCTTCTTGGAATGGCTTCGATCTTGTAAAATGGCAGGCAAACTTTTCGCCTACATCAAAGAAGCCTGGGAAATAAAACTAATCTCTGAAACGCCCGTATTGGGATCTAAAATGTGCTTTCTATTTCTAGAAAGTCTTCTAGACTTCTAAGTCAAAGGCAGTTGAAAGTCACGACATTTGTTCTGATGCCACTTTGACATTTATCCTGCGTAGTCAGCGTTTTAAGAGCATCACGTTTTGCATTGCTGGTCGAGCCGACAGGTATGTGGGTGGGTTTTCGGAGGGGAATTGTATTCGTTCCGACGTCTCTCTGCCCAATGCCCATTCTGACACGCCTAATTGCCTATGTACCGCGCGGCGGGTCAACTCGACTGCCCCGTCCAGTGACTCTCGGTGCTGGGAAGCCAGAGGTGCGGCGGCCGCTGCGCTGGATATGCCTGCTTGCGTCACGCTAAGCTACCCCGGCCGGCCCGCGAGCCAGCC
>JAXIVJ010003507.1:37500-93294 GCA_036785665.1 Chirona hameri
CCGACAGCCGTATGTCGTACACACTCTCCCTACATCGTGTGTCGACTCCGACAGCCGTGATCGTACGGTCTCACTACCTCCGACAGCCGTGTATCGTACGGTCTCACAAACTCCGACAGCCGTATGTCGTACACACTCTCCCTACATTGTATGTCGACTCCGACAGCCGTATGTCGCCGCCCAGTCTCACTGATTCGGACAGCCGACACTGTAGACACGAAAGACCATCTCTCCTCCGATTCATCTCGCGTGTCCCACGGCGCCCGTGCAGCCGTCGACGATGAAATCTAACTAGCAGTCCATAATCGTTACTAGCAGATTCTAGCGAAGCTCTCTCTCCGCTTCTCTCCGTGGCAGAGTTTGGACCAACACAGTTCCTGCTCCTTGCGACTGGGGCGCTGGTGTTGGCTCTGTGTAATCGCCCTGAGACCGGTCTCCGTGTCTTTTCTCCGTTGCATGAGTCCGTAATGGGTCAGACGTAGGTGGTCTGGACGGAGACTGTAGAGGTCAGGTCCGGACCAGGCGCGGCTCAGCTCAGTTTGACGTATGTATGACGTATGTATGACGTACTACGTCTGACCGTAGTGGGTCAGACGTAGGTGGTCTGGACGGAGACTGTAGAGGTCAGGTCCGGACCAGGCGCGACTCAGCTCAGTTGGACGTATGTATGACGTATGTGGACTGGACGGAGACTGTAGAGGTCAGGTCCGGACCAGGTGCGGCTCAGCTCAGTTTGACGTATGTATGACGTAGGTGGTCTGGACGGAGACTGTAGAGGTCAGGTCCGGACCAGGCGCGGCTCAGCTCAGGACTGGACGGAGACTGTAGAGGTCAGGTCCGGACCAGGCGCGGCTCAGCTCAGTTTGACGTATGTATGACGTATGTATGACGTATGTATGACGTACTTACCTCCGTCAGTGCCGGTCGGAGTCGGTGGGCGGATGCTGACGTTCCGACTCGAAGCAGGGGGACGGTTCGGGCCGTGCAGGCTCGCTGCCTCGGGTCGGTTTTGGTTTGTTTGATGACTTCTTTTCCCACTCATCAGTCAGGACTAACTATTAGTTTCGCTCTCTGGGCGGGTCTGTCCGCTCCGTCTGCCCCGCTCCGTCTGCCCCGCTACCTCTTCCACGCGGCTCTGTCTGCCCGCTCCGTCTGCCCGCTCCGTCTGCCCAGCGCGCTCGGCCGCCGGGCTCGTTCCGGTCCAGTGGGTCCAACACAGACTGGGTCAGCCGGGGAGCGGCGGCGGCCAGGACGCTGAACCTTTCGCTGCCAGCACGGCGCAGCACGGCACAGCACGGCGCCACAGCACGGCGCAGCACGGTGCAGCACGGCGCCACAGCACGGCGCAGTGCCAGCTTCAGTGGAGAGGGGAGGACTGACTGACGGACCGCATGCCGTCACATGTCGCACGTCACATTTCACACGTCACATGTCGCACGTCACATGTCGCTCGTCACATGTCGCGCGTCACTGCACAGTATTGCTCTCCACGAGTCCTTTAGGCAAACCTGTTGCTACTGAAGTCCACTGACCCATAATTCATAGCCACCTCATACTTGTTGCCAAGTACAATTGCAGGTCCATGTGTTGCCAGGTGCCCGCATGTTACTGAGGAATAATAATTAGCTTTGCTGACATCCAAATGTTTATAAAACGGCGATGATGCTCCATGCATTAATTTCCTTCACTTGCTCTGCAGAAATGTCAAACTTAAAAGTAAAGTCACTGTGCGGAAGAAAACTCCCCTATCCATAATCGTCCAAAACCGTATGAAATACCCGAAAATGGTCAAAGACATTGCGGACCAGAATAAGCACCTGTGTGACGTGTGTGTGTGTGTGTGTGTGTGTGTGTGTGTGTGTGTGTGTGTGTGTGTGTGTGTGTGTGTGTGTGTGTGTGTGTGTGTATACCCGGCCCGGTGGTAGGTACACTACTACGCAATAGGTCATGTTTTCCCTGTGGCCGTTGCAGCATCAATGACCATGGGTCGTGACCGGCCCGTTTCCGGAGAGCGAGGCAGCCTCGTGCAGACGGCACGGGGCACCTGTCACTCATCAGTCCAGCGGTCACTGAACGGTGAAACAGCAGTGAAACAGCGGTGAAACAGCGGTGAAACAGCGGTGAAACAGCGGTGAAACAGCGGTGAAACAGCGGGGCGGGCGGCCAGCGCATGCTGTGCCCAGTTCTCACAGGACGGACCCAAGCGGAGACGAGAGACAAGGGACGAGAGACAAGGGAGGTAGTCAGGCGAGAGAGTGTGACCAGAAGACGAGAGAGACAAGCGTGACGAGAGGGATGTATGCCGCGCCGTTACGAACGGAGATTAGATGCCTAGGCTGGTGGAAAATGAAGGTTGTGCCAGCCCAGGCACGAGTTTATCCTTTCTATCTGTGTGCCGTTTTGGACACGTGAGGGAAAGTTTACGATAATATCGTATAAAACGATAGTGTCATATGGAAGAGAAACTGATGCTTAACATAAGTAATGGGTGTACCATCGATTATACTGAAACATATAAAATGCATATGCGTTGGTCTTTAGTTCTTGATAATTCAGTTTGCTACATGTCAATATTAATCGGAATCTATGCCGTTATTAAAATGTACGTAAAACTATTCCCAGTTCAAAATTATCTCTGTACACAGTAAAGGCAAATCAGCATTCGTTCTTTTCAAGAGAATACGACAGGGTTTGCGATTTTACTAACCGACATAGGTAATATCGTCCTTTTGACGTGCTCGCACACCAGAGAACGCTACCGTGTGGTGCCGACACACCCGCTCCCTGGGAGACGCTGCCGCCCGCCGCTCTACTGGCCTGTTTTTCACAGTCTGCGAGTCATGCATAACCACGACAGCCGCCGCGGCAGTCTCCGGCCTGGCCAGTCTGCCAGTTTGGCCGAGTGTCCGCAAAACTTCGCTCTCAGTCGCGTCACGGTCCGGCCTGGCCAGTCTGCCAGTCTGGCCGAGTGTCCGCAAAACTTCGCTCTCAGTCGCGTCACGGTCCGGCCTGGCCAGTCTGCCAGTCTGGCCGAGTGTCCGCAAAACTTCGCTCTCAGTCGCGTCACAGTCCGGCCTGGCCAGTCTGCCAGTCTGGCCGAGTGTCCGCAAAACTTCGCTCTCAGTCGCGTCACAGTCCGGCCTGGCCAGTCTGCCAGTCTGGCCGAGTGTCCGCAAAAGTTCGCTCTCAGTCGCGTCACGGTGGGCTGAGTGACGAAGGGCTTCGTGTTGTGGGCTGAGTGACGAAGGGCTTCGTGTTGTGGGCTGAGTGACGAAGGGCTTCGTGTTGTGCTAGGCGGAAAACCCGCGCTTCCCATTGCGGTCTCCAGCACAAGCGTTCTCCGTCCAATGGTGTTGACACGTAACTGGAAAGAAATGACGCTATAAATGAAATTGGTGTTGGTTTAGGTTTGTCAAGAACTGGTGCTCTGGTTGACAAGCATGTCCAATTGAATGATGACTGGCTTTTGTGTTGATGTAGTCACCATCGATAAAAACCAACTGGAGCACGATGCCACTATCTGAAGAATGGCTGAAGTTCCAGCAGTGCGTTCGACACACATGCCGGTCAGTAAGCTCATACCGGGCCGGTAACAAGGCTGGAACTTCTTGGCCTTCCTGTTCCGCATCGCTGCGGACGCCACCGCGCTGGGTTTCAGTCCGTGACCTCCAGCAGTCGGCCAGCAGGGCAGGGGACACGACTCAGTACCCGGCACTCTGTACCCCGCACCCGGCACCCTGTACCCTGTACCCTGTACCCTGTACCCGGCACCCTGTACCCCGCACCCGGCACCCGGCACCCTGTGCCCGGCACCCGGCACCCGGCACCCGGCACCCGGCACCCGGCACCCGGCACCCGGCACCCTTTACTCCGCACCTGGCACCCTGTACCCGGCACCCTGTGCCCTATACCCTATACCCTGTACCCGACACCCGGCACCCGCACCCCGCACCCCGCACCCCGCACCCCGCACCCCGCACCCCGCACCCGGCACCCGGCACCCGGCACCCGGCACCCGGCACCTGTCGCCCTATTTAGTGGGTCGGTGGGTGACCATGTGGTCATGTTAATGCGTCGGCACGGCCTGGCCGCCAGAGCCGTGTGCCGACGTACTGTTAGGCGCCCGGCACGGATCAACGGGCGGCAGACTCGCCACCGAGCCAGCCGGCCGGCGGAGGGCGCCAGATGTGCTGCTGAGCCGACCGCACTCTGGGCCGGCCCGAACTCCGGGGACATCCGGAGAGGTCCGGGAACCGACTGGGAACTGTCCGGGAACCGAACGGGAACCGAACGGGAACCGAACGGGAACCGAACGGGAACCGAACGGGAACCGACCGGGAACCGAACGGGAACCGACCGGGAACCGAACGGGAACCGAACGGGAACCGACCGGGAACCGAACGGGAACCGACCGGGAACCGACCGGGAACCGACCGGGAACCGACCGGGAACCGAACGGGAACCGAACGGGAACCGAACGGGAACCGAACGGGAACCGAACGGGAACCGAACGGGAACCGAACGGGAACCGACCGGGAACCGAACGGGAACCGACCGGGAACCGAACGGGAACCGAACGGGAACCGACCGGGAACCGACCAGGAACCGTCTGGACTCTGGCATCATCCGAGGGCCGAGGCCCATCTTGACAAGCAAACTTACAGTGTCGGTGAATATTGTCCTTGCCAACCGAAGGGACTCGTTTATCTTCAACGAAGAGACTATAGTTAGAACAGCAAACACCACCACTCTACTCATCGTTCTTCCCTGCTAATGCCGTACGATCTGTCTGGCACACACGAGATGCTGGCGTCACAGAGCTGTCCGGCATCACAGAGCTGTCGACGTCACAGAGCTGTCCGACATCACAGAGCTGTCCGACGTCATAGAGCTGTCCGACATCACAGAGCTGTCCGACATCACAGAGCTATCCGACGTCACAGAGCTGTCGACGTCACATAGCTGTCCGACGTCACAGAGCTGTCGACGTCACAGAGCTGTCATACGTCACAGAGCTGTCGACGTCACAGAGCTGTCGACGTCACAGAGCTGTCCGGCGTCACAGAACTGTCCGACGTCACAGAGCTGTCCACGTCACAGAGCTGTCGACGTCACAGAGCTGTCCGACGTCACAGAGCTGTCCGGCGTCACAGAACTGTCCGACGTCACAGAGCTGTCCACGTCACATAGCTGTCCGACGTCACAGAGCTGTCCGACGTCACAGAGCTGTCGACGTCACAGAGCTGTCCGACGTCACAGAGCTGTCGACGTCACAGAGCTGTCCGACGTCACAGAGCTGTCCGACATCACAGAGCTGCCCGGCGTCACAGAGCTGTCCGACGTCACAGAGCTGTCCACGTCACAGAGCTGTCGACGTCACAGAGCTGTCCGACGTCACAGAGCTGTCCGGCATCACATAGCTGTCGACGTCACAGAGCTGTCCGGCGTCACAGAGCTGTCCGACGTCACAGAGATGTCCAGTGTCCATGGCAAATGCTGCTTCCAGAGACATACTGTCTATTGGCCGATGTTTACTGATATGTCAACCTCTGGGCCGGTACAATGTTGAATGGTACGGCCATCCCTGGACCGATGCCATGCCACTGGTCACATTATATTTCAGCGGCAGTCACTGGCCGTTGTCGGTAGATCGGTCAGACGGTTCAGAGCTGCTGCAGCTTTGTTGGACCGCTCAACGTCGCCGCAGTTCTTTTGGACGACGTTGACCTGTAGGTTACGGCGGGTGACGCGGCCTATCGTCCCACCAGCGCCCGGTCACCCACCACTCACCGGGCCGGCCGGCCACCGTGACGGGGCAGCACGCACTGGACTGCAGAGCGCACCACCCCGCCACGCTCACTCGCCCTTCCCCCACGACACGCCCCCCCCCCCCCTTCTGAAACGCCACCCCAGGCTCTTTGTCGCCAAGTTTCACGCGTGTTTCTCAGCTGGCGGAAAATGATATACTCGCCGGTCATTTGAATAAGCTTACCGTTTACAATGCCGAACGGTGCATAGCAGCGTGCCGAATGTGATGTACGGAATTTTGCACGGCGCTATATATAGCACTGTGCACCATCACATGGTGGCAGTAGTTTGTACATTCGTGTTCTTATAGATACGCCTTATCATTCGCGTTGTAAGACCAACAGAAGGCAGAGACGATGCAGGATGTTAACATGCACATGGCACGGAAGCAAACATTAACACTGATAGTTACTTGCACACCGGTCGCTTAGGCGTCCTTACCAAAAGACCTACTCATGCGGTATCTATAATGACCCAAAATCGGACATCTACATGACTGTAAGTTTTTTTTCTGTGAAGTTTCTTTCATCTGAAACAAAAGCTTGGGAACAAATATGACAACAAACTGAAGTGAAAACATTTTGCATTGTCCAAGCAGATGACAGTTGTAAAAATGAAATGAAAGCTGTGCTTCTTTTCTCCAAGATTTGTGGACAATAGCGCTCTCTCAATATTGTTTTCAGCTTGTACCTGGATGTTCAGCTTTAACGCATTTCAGGATGTCGGAATGCACTCTCTTCAAAATATGCACGGAACCTGACAACTACGACAATTAACTAAGGTACATTTGCGGAATTGATAAATTTGGGCAAGATTAGAGTTTATTAGCTTATTCCTTAAGCTACATTTCTTCGGTAGACAGCTGCGGCTGACAGTCTGGCAGGCAGTAAATATCAGACAGCGGCGCCTATACCTCCACACTCCACAGACCGGCAGCCGGCAGACGTCACCCGGACTGAAGCAGACAGCGGCGCCTATACCTCCACACTCCACACTCCACAGACCGGCAGCCGGCAGACGTCACCCGGACTGAAGCAGACAGCGGCGCCTATACATCCACACTCCACAGACCGGCAGCCGGCAGACGTCACCCGGACTGAAGCAGACAGCGGCGCCTATACCTCCATACTCCGCAGACCGGCAGCCGGCAGACGTCACCCGGACTGAAGCAGACAGCGGCGCCTATACCTCCATACTCCGCAGACCGGCAGCCGGCAGACGTCACCCGGACTCGGGCGTCCCACGGTGCCATATGGCAGAGGCGCACGACACACGCCGCGTCACCCGACCCCATTTGCGGCTCCTGCGGCGGGCCTCATCCATCAAACCGAACACCGTTCCCGAATGTGAATACCACTGCTTGCTACCACCGCTCCTGCTGCTGCTGCTGTTGGTGCAGCTGCTGTGCTGCTCTGGTGCTGTTGGTGCTACCACCGCTCCTGCTGCTGCTGCTGCTGCTGGTGGTGCAGCTGCTGCTGCTCTGGTGTCATCTCCGACTTCGTTACCGCTAATGCCACTACTGCCAACTGTGCGACTTAATGAGCTCCTTCCATTTAAGACATAACTTTGGCCTTCGGTTACTTGGTTACTTTGGCCAGCGTGAGTCACCGTCAGCTGACTGTGTTCCGCAGGCGGCGCCCGGGCGCCGCCTGCGTATGACCCCATTCCTAGGGGGGGGGGGGGGGGGCGGGGAGGGGGCGCGCCCCCTCCCCGCCCCTCCTAGGAATGGGGTCATACGCGTGGTGGGGTGGCGGAGGACGGGGGGGGGGGGGGCGTTAGTGCGACTAATCACTACACCCTGTGTACAATGGCGATTAGCTACGGTCACAAACAAACCCCGGATGTGAGAGTGGGACGCGGGATCCGGGTTCTTCCGACAGGTTGCAGGACAGAGCAGGACGGAAAGACTTATCAGAAGTCATCTGCAGAGGGACACGCGCATCACGGCTGACTTATTGTCTGACAATGAGGAGTGTTTTGCTGCGTGAAATCTGTTGGCAACACTGGCTAAAAGATTCGCTCATCAGTTAAGTCCAGCGATTAAGGTATTGCGAAGCCACTTCAGTCCCACGGTCTGCAGACAACATCTAGAGACTGTGTATCCACACCATTCAGACACACCATGGACAATGTCCGTACGGTCGAGTACATAATCTGAGAAACTGGCTTAACGTACATTTTAGATACGGCTCCGGTCATTGACCTGAGGGAAACCATGACATAACCATCACGAGTCTCGACACTAAACTTGCTCAGATTCCTCTCAGGATATCACTAAGCGCCGTTTATTACTGTGTCACACCTTCAACCAGTTGCATTTGTGAGCAAAAATGTCGAGTTCACGTGTGAATGGATTGGGATTTCTACAGTGTCGTGCTCTCACGAAGCCGTTCAAAAGTCCTCGACCGGCACGTGTGTGCTATCGCCACCGGTACGAACAGCACCGATAAGAATTCACAGTAACACAAACCTGCCAGGCAGTCCCTGTGTACTGGCCGGGTGACTGTCCTCTGGGTCGACACTTGGCGAGGCTGGCGGGCGCTCACACCAGCCGCTGCGGTCACACGCCAGCGACAAAAACGACGCACGCAGTCCGTCAGCTGTCCGGAAGCAAACTACATCCGGTGCCTCGCTCGTGCATCTGTCTCTCCACCGATAGGATGTGTCATGTGTTGTTCGGTTCAGTTCGGTTCAGTTCGGTTCAGTTCGGTTCAGTTCGGTTCAGTTCGGTTCAGTTCGGTTCAGTTCGGTTCAGTTCGATTCAGTTCGGTTCAGTTCGGTTCAGTTCGGTTCAGTTCGGTTCAGTTCAGTTTAGTTCGGTTTAGTTCGGTTAAGTTCGTTTCAGTTCAGTTCAATGCATTTCGGTTAAGTTCAGGTCAGGTCAAGTTAGGTCACGCCACTTAAGTTCGGTTCAGTTCAGTTCATATAATTTCAGTTCAGTTCAGTTCATATAATTCCAGTTCAGTTCAGTTCATATAATTTCAGTTCAGTTCAGTTCAGTTCAGTCCAGTCCAGTTCAGTCCAGATCAGTTCAGTTCAGTTCAATCTGCGCACACCAGCGGACCCGACCGGTCGAGCCCCCCGCGGCGTCTCTCGCGGGCCGTCGGGCTGCTGCCAGTATGAGCACACGTGACGTGATTTGCAGCATTCGTCTAACGGGTCGGCACGGCTGACTGGCCGCCGTGTAACGCGCTCACGTCGCTCACGTCACTCACGTCGCTCACGTCGCTCACGTCGCTCACGTCGCTCACGTCCCTCACGTCGCTCACGTCGCTCACGTCGCTCACGTCGCTCACGTCGCTCACGTCTCTCACGTCGCTCACGTCGCTCACGTCGCTCACGTCGCTCACGTCGCTCACGTCGCTCACGTCGCTCACGTCGCTCACGTCGCTCACGTCGCTCACGTCGCTCACGTCGCTCACGTCCCTCACGTCGCTCACGTCCCTCACGTCGCTCACGTCGCTCACGTCGCTCACGTCCCTCACGTCGCTCACGTCCCTCACGTCGCTCACGTCGCTCACATCGCTCACATCGCTCACATCGCTCACGTCGCTCACGTCGCTCACGTCGCTCACGTCGCTCACGTCCCTCACATCGGCCACAGCGGCCACAGCGGCCACAGCAGTCAAAGCGGCCACATCGCACCACTGACCACTTAGACGGATAGCAACACTGCCCTGCAACGCGCACCGGTAGCCGGTACATGTTCAGATGTATGTTGATCAGATGCATGTTTAGATACAACACCGGCAGCGGCATGTTCACATGGATATCAACTACTGCGGTGCAACGCGCACACGTCACTCCCACATCAGACCACAACAGCCTGGTCAGAAGGATTTAACTTCTCCCGGTCGGCGACCATACGCTGCTGCATAATAATGAGACGAGCGCCACGGATGGCATGCTTATTGCTTATTAAACAGTGCGGCATGAGCCTTCTAAATAACAATAGTAGCAGTAATCTGATAAAATCTAGAATTAAAGTCGTCTTTCGACACCAGTGCCTGTCTCAGGGACATGGGCGTAGGAACGTCACGAAAAGTGGGAGGGGGGCAGTGAAACTTTGATCTTCTCTTGAGAGAAACCAAACCCTCTATGCAAGATTTCTTTCCAGATTTGGGCTCCTCCGCCTTGGCGAACCGTTTGCCATCTAAAATATGCCTTACTAAGCAAAGGAGAAGATGTTAGCAAATCAAAATGACCGAAAAGTGTGGGAGGGCATCCCCCCGGCCCCCTGTTTCTACGCCTATGCTCAGGGGTCAGATGTGAAGATGTGAAGACTGTGGCGTTTACCCGAACCTCTCCCACTGATCATCTCCCCTCTCATTAACCCTGTATCTCCCTCTTCCCACAGTGATCAACGTAGCTGCTGGTAAGGCTCCTATGCAGTCGTCCACGGCTCAGGGCGGCATCCCTCAGAAGGCCGTGGACGGCAGCACTAGCGGCTTCTTCAACCCCAAGACGTGCACGCTGACCGAGCAGGAGACGTCCCCGCTGTGGTACGTCAACCTGCTGGAGCCGTACATGGTGCAGCTGGTGCGACTCGACTTCGGCCGGTCCTGCTGCGGTGAGTAGACGGCTGGGCTGGAGTACAGGGCAGGGAGACGGGTAGGAGGCGGCTGGAGTACAGGAGAGGGTGGCAGGGAGACGGGCAGGAGGCGGGTGGTGGACTGGTGGAAGGGCAGACGACTGGGCTGGAGTACAAGAGAGGGTGGCAGGGAGACGGGTAGGAGGCGGGTGGTGGACTGGTGGAAGGGCAGACGACTGGGCTGGAGTACAGAAGAGGATGGCATGGAGACGGGTAGGAAGCGGGTGGTGGACTGGTGGAAGGGTAGACGACTGGGCTAGAGTGCAGGAGAGGGTGGCAGGGAGACGGGTAGCGAATAGACGAGAAGAGCGGTAGGTGGACGGGACATTGCCACTGCACTCAACATCAGTATGCTTTGCTGCATGCACCCTCCCACAAGACCCTCCGGGCTTTGACCCATGCACATACGTTTTTTGCAATGAAATGGAGCCCAAGATGCTTACCGCTCCATTCGCTTCCAAAAACGTGATTTTTTGTCTCTTCTGGAAGAGTTGAGAGACGGTTTTTCAAGCCAGAAATACAAAAGTGTAAAGACAATTCCTGTCAAGGAGTGGCCAAGCTTCAACCATGACCCCAGTTTGATGCCCGCCGCTCGCTCAGTGAGCCGGTGAGATCCCGGTCGGCGGAATCGGTCATGCACCGTGGCAGAGAAGTGCCAGACGTCCCGGGATCGGATCCCGGTCGGCGGAATCGGTCATGCACCGTGGCAGAGAAGTGCCAGACGTCCCGGGATCGGATCCCGGTCGGCGGAATCGGTCATGCACCGTGGCAGAGAAGTGCCAGACGTCCCGGGATCGGATCCCGGTCGGCGGAATCGGTCATGCACCGTGGCAGAGAAGTGCCAGACGTCCCGGGATCGGATCCCGGTCGGCGGAATCGGTCATGCACCGTGGCAGAGAAGTGCCAGACGTCCCGGGATCGGATCCCGGTCGGCGGAATCGGTCATGCACCGTGGCAGAGAAGTGCCAGACGTCCCGGGATCGGATCCCGGTCGGCGGAATCGGTCATGCACCGTGGCAGAGAAGTGCCAGACGTCCCGGGATCGGATCCCGGTCGGCGGAATCGGTCATGCACCGAGTCAGAGAAGTGCCAGACGTCCCGGGATCGGATCCCGGTCGGCGGAATCGGTCATGCACCGTGGCAGAGAAGTGCTCCAGACGTCCCGGGATCGAGTCTACACCATTCATCTGTCCCGAGTTGTCTCGTAGTCGGTCCAGTGGTCGAGCCATTGGATCCTGGGTCGTTTCGGATCTATCCCGGATCAATCAGGGACGGTCCACAGATCGCCATGCGATGTCCGGGCTCGGTCAAGCGTTTAACGACTTCAGCTAGCGGTGCTCTCTCGGATCCGGGTCTGTCGCTAGTCGGGTTTATGGTCCTTCCCACAAAATCAAAGCTCTCCTGGCTGCCCGGATGAGCGGGATTGGCGAGAAGTGTGACAAGGTAGTGATGGCATTAGGTCATACCACTCTGAATCAATTTCTAATAGTTTGGGTGCGGTCATGCGTCTCTTATTTGCACCAAGATAGTTAGGCTAGAAAATATGTCAGATTTCATCTTGACCACTGCTTTCTGTGTTTCAGACAACAACGTGCCGGCAACGGTTGTTGTACGGGTGGGAAACAACCGACCAGACCTGAAAATCAACCCCATCTGTAACAGGTTCACTGGTAAGTCTAGACTCTAGAGCTTGAGTGCAAACTATGCATAACATGGGGCACTTCATATGAGAAACCTTGAATAAGTTCAAAAACATTTGCCGTCTTCGAAAATGGGTTCGATTTGTCAGGAATGTGTCGTAAGTGGACAGTACAGGTATGAAACACTGGCTGGCAAGCTTGGTGCTGCGCCTCCTATCGCTGCATTACCTACAAATTATACAGCGCTTAAAATAATGTGTGTAGTATTTATATTACCTTCTTTGCAAAGGTAGTTACTTTTCAGTCGGTCGGTCATCACGCTGCTGCAGGCTGCAATGTGCGGTACCGCGGTGGTCGGCGGAGTCTCGGGTCACCACCAAATCGTATGGCCCGTGGCCGTGCTGTGCTGTCGCCAAGTTTTCTGGAGGAACCCTCTAAAACCCTCTGCTGTGCTGTAGCCAGGTTTTCTGGAGGAACCCTCTAAAACCCTCCGCTGTGCTGTAGCCAGGTTTTCTGGAGGAGGGCCGTCCTCTGTTTCTCCCGTGTAACCCTCCGCTGTGCTGTAGCCAGGTTTTCTGGAGGAGGGCCGTCCTCTGTTTCTCCCGTGTAACCCTCCGCTGTGCTGTAGCCAGGTTTTCTGGAGGAACCCTCTAAAACCCTCCGCTGTGCTGTAGCCAGGTTTTCTGGAGGAACCCTCTAAAAACCTCTGCTGTGCTGCAGCCAGGTTTTCTGGAGGAGGGTCGTCCTCTGTTCCTGCCGTGTAACCCTCCGCTGTGCTGTAGCCAGGTTTTCTGGAGGAGGGTCGTCCTCTGTTCCTGCCGTGTAACCCTCCGCTGTGCTGCAGCCAGGTTTTCTGGAGGAGGGTCGTCCTCTGTTCCTGCCGTGTAACCCTCCGCTGTGCTGTAGCCAGGTTTTCTGGAGGAGGGTCGTCCTCTGTTCCTGCCGTGTAACCCTCTGCTGTGCTGTAGCCAGGTTTTCTGGAGGAGGGTCGTCCTCTGTTCCTGCCGTGTAACCCTCCGCTGTGCTGTAACCAGGTTTTCTGGAGGAACCCTCTAAAACCCTCTGCTGTGCTGTAGCCAGGTTTTCTGGAGGAGGGTCGTCCTCTGTTCCTGCCGTGTAACCCTCTGCTGTGCTGTAGCCAGGTTTTCTGGAGGAGGGTCGTCCTCTGTTCCTGCCGTGTAACCTTCCGCTGTGCTGTAGCCAGGTTTTCTGGAGGAGGGTCGTCCTCTGTTCCTGCCGTGTAACCCTCCGCTGTGCTGTAGCCAGGTTTTCTGGAGGAACCCTCTAAAACCCTCTGCTGTGCTGTAGCCAGGTTTTCTGGAGGAGGGTCGTCCTCTGTTCCTGCCGTGTAACCCTCTGCTGTGCTGTAGCCAGGTTTTCTGGAGGAGGGTCGTCCTCTGTTCCTGCCGTGTAACCCTCCGCTGTGCTGTAGCCAGGTTTTCTGGAGGAACCCTCTAAAACCCTCCGCTGTGCTGTAGCCAGGTTTTCTGGAGGAGGGTCGTCCTCTGTTCCTGCCGTGTAACCCTCCGCTGTGCTGTAGCCAGGTTTTCTGGAGGAACCCTCTAAAACCCTCCGCTGTGCTGTAGCCAGGTTTTCTGGAGGAGGGTCGTCCTCTGTTCCTGCCGTGTAACCCTCCGCTGTGCTGTAGCCAGGTTTTCTGGAGGAGGGTCGTCCTCTGTTTCTCCCGTGTAACCCTCCGCTGTGCTGCAGCCAGGTTTTCTGGAGGAGGGTCGTCCTCTGTTTCTCCCGTGTAACCCTCCGCTGTGCTGTAGCCAGGTTTTCTGGAGGAGGGTCGTCCTCTGTTCCTGCCGTGTAACCCTCCGCTGTGCTGTAGCCAGGTTTTCTGGAGGAGGGTCGTCCTCTGTTCCTGCCGTGTAACCCTCTGCTGTGCTGTAGCCAGGTTTTCTGGAGGAGGGTCGTCCTCTGTTCCTGCCGTGTAACCCTCTGCTGTGCTGCAGCCAGGTTTTCTGGAGGAGGGTCGTCCTCTGTTCCTGCCGTGTAACCCTCCGCTGTGCTGTAGCCAGGTTTTCTGGAGGAGGGTCGTCCTCTGTTCCTGCCGTGTAACCCTCTGCTGTGCTGCAGCCAGGTTTTCTGGAGGAGGGTCGTCCTCTGTTCCTGCCGTGTAACCCTCCGCTGTGCTGTAGCCAGGTTTTCTGGAGGAACCCTCTAAAACCCTCCGCTGTGCTGTAGCCAGGTTTTCTGGAGGAGGGTCGTCCTCTGTTCCTGCCGTGTAACCCTCCGCTGTGCTGTAGCCAGGTTTTCTGGAGGAGGGTCGTCCTCTGTTTCTCCCGTGTAACCCTCCGCTGTGCTGTAGCCAGGTTTTCTGGAGGAGGGCCGTCCTCTGTTTCTCCCGTGTAACCCTCCGCTGTGCTGTAGCCAGGTTTTCTGGAGGAGGGTCGTCCTCTGTTCCTGCCGTGTAACCCTCCGCTGTGCTGTAGCCAGGTTTTCTGGAGGAGGGCCGTCCTCTGTTTCTCCCGTGTAACCCTCCGCTGTGCTGTAGCCAGGTTTTCTGGAGGAGGGTCGTCCTCTGTTCCTGCCGTGTAACCCTCCGCTGTGCTGTAGCCAGGTTTTCTGGAGGAGGGCCGTCCTCTGTTTCTCCCGTGTAACCCTCCGCTGTGCTGTAGCCAGGTTTTCTGGAGGAGGGCCGTCCTCTGTTTCTCCCGTGTAACCCTCCGCTGTGCTGTAGCCAGGTTTTCTGGAGGAGGGTCGTCCTCTGTTCCTGCCGTGTAACCCTCCGCTGTGCTGTAGCCAGGTTTTCTGGAGGAGGGCCGTCCTCTGTTTCTCCCGTGTAACCCTCCGCTGTGCTGTAGCCAGGTTTTCTGGAGGAGGGTCGTCCTCTGTTCCTGCCGTGTAACCCTCCGCTGTGCTGTAGCCAGGTTTTCTGGAGGAGGGTCGTCCTCTGTTCCTGCCGTGTAACCCTCCGCTGTTCTGTCGCCAGGTTTTCTGGAGGAACCCTCTAAAGCCCTCCGCTGTGCTGTAGCCAGGTTTCCTGGAGGAGGGTCGTCCTCTGTTCCTGCCGTGTAACCCTCCGCTGTGCTGTAGCCAGGTTTTCTGGAGGAGGGTCGTCCTCTGTTCCTGCCGTGTAACCCTCCGCTGTGCTGTAGCCAGGTTTTCTGGAGGAGGGTCGTCCTCTGTTCCTGCCGTGTAACCCTCCGCTGTGCTGTCGCCAGGTTTTCTGGAGGAGGGCCGTCCTCTGTTCCTGCCGTGTAACCCTCCGCTGTTCTGTCGCCAGGTTTTCTGGAGGAGGGCCGCCCTCTGTTTCTCCCGTGTAACCCTCCGATGCCCGGAGCGTTCATCTCAGTCCATCTGGAGGGACCTGAGGGGCAGATGCTCTCCATTTGTGAGGCATTCGTTTACACTGATCAGGTAGGAAACTGAAGAGCGATGCAAGAGGCGGATGGCAATGGTAAATCTGCTTGATCCGGCCTAGCAATTATTAAGAAAACTGTAGTGTTTTATTTAAGATAGGTTTCG
The DNA here is from genome assembly GCA_036785665.1 of Chirona hameri. NCBI lineage: Eukaryota > Metazoa > Arthropoda > Thecostraca > Balanomorpha > Balanidae > Chirona > Chirona hameri. The sequence continues at coordinate 53,014 of JAXIVJ010003507.1, forward strand.
TATTAGACGTCACATTCGTCATATTTTCCAGAACCGTTAGACCATATTATTGGTATACAGGTATGAAACAAATGTCCCACTGAGACTTTATAACTTGACTTGAACCTGACGAAGGGTTGCAGCAGCCGACGTTTGACCTGACCGTGACCTGGCTGTGACCTGATCGTGACCTGACAGTGACCTGATCGTGACCTGACCGTGACCTGACCGTGACCTGTCCGTGACCTGGATGTGACCTGACCGTGACCTGACCGTGACCTGACCGTGACCTGACCGTGACCTGACCGTGACCTGACCGTGACCTGACACTCTCTCCATACGACAGGCTCTCCCGATCGAGCGGTGCCCTCAGTTCCGTGACCAGCCCCCGGGCAGCACGGCCACCTACAACGGCAAGTGCTACACGTTCTACAACCAGCAGCCGCAGAGTTTCTCTGAAGCGCAGGAGTTCTGCCAGGGCCGCGGCGGCACCCTAATCGACGAGACCAACCCGGCCCTGCAGGGATTCCTCAGCTGGGAGCTCTGGAGGCGGCACAGGTGAGGGTCAGAAGTCAGCTGGTGAGGGTCAGAAGGAGTCGAGGGAGGTGTCACAGGTGAGAACGGTGGGGTTGGTGAGGGTCAGAAGGAGTCGAGGGAGGTGTCACAGGTGAGAACGGTGGGGTTGGTGAGGGTCAGAAGGAGTCGAGGGAGGTGTCACAGGTGAGAACGGTGGGGTGGGTGCGGGTCAGAAGGAGTCGAGGGAGGTGTCACGGGGGGACACAGACGCGTGTGAGCTCCGAGGTTCATGTGAGGTCTGACAGTGGCAGGAGATAACCGGTGGTGTGGGACTCCCGAAGAGGATAGTGAGTGAGTAATTCGGGTCTTCGAGTGCTCTTCTGGAGAGAGAATGTGTGCACGTTTATGCGAATCATATCAACTTTGATGAATGCTCGAGGTTTATTAAGCACGGTCGAGTCCTTGCAGGTCTGAAATTAATACACTTGACTCCTTACACGGTAGATAGCCTTCTCCGCTGACCCCCCCCCCCCCCTCTCTGCAGTCTGTAACCGCCAGTTTCTACTGTCACCCTCTTACTATTCGTTCCCCACAGGGAGGACCCGAACGGCCAGTACTGGATGGGCGCCGTCAGGGACCCCCAGAACCCGGTCAATTGGAAGTGGATCTCCGGCCAGGACTTGGGCGTCAGCTTCTGGAGCCTTCCTGGCGGCCAGGAGAACTGTGCCCGCTTCGATGGCACCAAGGACTGGCTGTGGTCGGATACAAACTGTAACGTGCAGCTCAACTTTATCTGCCAACACCGTGAGTGTCGCACAGCAGTCCAGATCGCGGCGGACATCAGTGGAGACCATGTTACAGTCCTATTAATGCCTCTTCATCAGTGGAGACCATGTTACAGTCCTATTATTGCATCTTCATCAGTGGAGACCATGTTACAGTCCTATTATTGCATCTTCATCAGTGGAGACCATGTTACAGTCCTATTATTTCCTCTTCATCAGTGGAGACCATGTTGCAGTCCTATTAATGCCTCTTCATCAGTGGAGACCATGTTACAGTCCTATGAATGCCTCTTCATCAGTGGAGACCATGTTACAGTCCTATTATTGCCTCTTCATCAGTGGAGACCATGTTACAGTCCTATTAATTCCTCTTCATCAGTGGAGACCATGTTACAGTCCTATTAATGCCTCTTCATCAGTGGAGATCATGTTACAGTCCTATGAATGCCTCTTCATCAGTGGAGACCATGTTACAGTCCTATTATTGCCTCTTCATCAGTGGAGACCATGTTACAGTCCTATTAATTCCTCTTCATCAGTGGAGACCATGTTACAGTCCTATTAATGCCTCTTCATCAGTGGAGACCATGTTACAGTCCTATTATTGCCTCTTCATCAGTGGAGATCATGTTACAGTCCTGTTATTAATTCCTCTTCTGATCGTCCTATGACTCACTTAATTCCTCTTTAATGACTCACTTAATGCCTCTTCTGACCGTCCTATGACTCACTTCTTCTGAGTTCTGGGCGATCTAGAAAGGAGCTGAATTAAAATGAATTAAGATGGCCACCTACAATCTACATGTGAATATTGAACATTGAAGTTACTTTGACATATTCAGTTTCTGGACGTAAGGCATCGATCCGTGTGTGACTAGCAGACCTTCATCATTTGTTTTCTCCCAAGGAAGTATCGGTATCGGAGACAAACCTAAATCGAGCCAGTGCTCCGTCTCCTTGCGCTTACGTAACCCACCGCTCGTGTCTCCGTCAGAACCGCTGACTTGTGGCAAGCCGGAGCAGCCTCCTAACTCGACACTGGTCGCTCCCGACTTCAACGTGGGCAGCAAGATCGCCTACCGTTGTGAGGACGGTCATCTCCTCTCCGGCCCTGAGGAACGCGAGTGTCTCTCCACGGGTTTCTACAGCGCCTACCCACCCACCTGCAAAAGTGAGTCGGCCCATGGTGGCACGCACAGTAAGCGAACCATAGTTAGTGTCGCTTTCCACTGTGGCGTTAGTGTCGCTTTCCACTGTGACTGTCGCGCTGAATTATAGTCTGTCTGCTTTTTATGTTTCTCTGTGTCTGCTCACTAGCATAAATCACGGAGATAGTGCCCACAGAACAGTACGTGTTTGGCTCTCTGCTTTGCTAAGGTGGAGGCAAATGAATGCGAAGTGAAATTTATGGGCGCGATGAATTATGCAACTTGTTAGTTTTCGTGTGGAACATTTATGCCATCGAACGAGAAAGTTCTGTTAATGGTCGCCAAATTGATATCAAATTAGAGTTGTAGCATGATTTATCATGGTCCTAATACATCTATTTATTTATCATCCTCAATACAAAAACAGGCGGCAGTCCTGCGATGTCCTCCACTGATGTGAAACCGACCTGATAGCCTCTGCTATGACCTTCCATAATGGCCTATGCTCCGACCTCTGCTGACCTCTGTCCTGACCTCTGCTGAACTCTACTCTGACCTCTTCTCTGACCTCTGCTCTGGCCTCTGTTCTGACCTCTGCTCTGACCTCTCCTCTCACCTCTGTTCTGACCTCTGCTTTTACCTATGTTCTTACCTCTTCCTCTGACTTCTTCCTCTAACCTTTCCCTGACCTCTTCTCTGAACTCTGTCCTGACCTCTGCTGACCTCTTCTCTGACCTCTGACCTCCTCCTCAGACCTGCAGTGCGGTATGCCAGCTGAGATCCGTCACGGCCGCTACAGCCTGGTGAACAACACCCGCGGCTACCTCTCCATGGTGGTGTACGAGTGTGACCAGGACTTTGTCATGGTGGGACGCAATGAGCTCATCTGTGATGTGGACGAACGCTGGAGCGGCCCGCCGCCACGCTGCGAACGTGAGTACACTGTACAGTGGGCGGTGTCGTCCGCGTCTCTCCCTCTGTTGAAGGACAGATAGAAGGGAACCCATAACGGCTGAAAGACGCCGAACATTGACATATTGCCCGAGTTTAAGAAAAATCTAAGAACTTTCTTATGACAAATTATGTTTGAGTCATAATGCACAAGCAAGTAAAATTAGATAAGCTTTTGGAATTGTACAGTACTTGGTGGGACTTGGCCCCCAAACCAGAGTTTGTCCGTTCTGGATCCGCCAGTGTGTCTGTCATGCCGACCCCTTGTCATGTCGACTGAGTATGCCTGGGTCTGACTGCGTCGCATCTCGTATCACCGCCATAAACGACGACCGTTTGGTTGGGCAACTTTGGACTGTTTGGACGACTATTGAGAGAAGCTTAGCATGTCAGACGCGTTACCCTTAACAAACTGCAGCTCTCATATAACATTACATAACAGAAGTTAACCGGATCTGTTTTCTCCGTCTGCAGCGGTCTTCTGTAAGGAACCTCCAGCGATTCTGAACGGAGGTTTCCGAGTGTCGACCAACTCGACGATCGTGGGTACGCTCGTGGAGTATTACTGCCTGGATGACAGATTCACGCTGACCGGACCGCGCACGCTGCGCTGCATGCGGGACGGTACCTACAACCAGGAGCCGCCCGTTTGCCGAGGTACGACCGCAGAGCCACCTGGTGGCGGCCAGATAAACTGATACTGCACCACTTTGCCGCACCGTGTATCTAAGGCGGGTCCCACGAGGAAACCGAGCACTTATGCAAATATTGTATTTGTAAAATGGTTTTTGATTGTATCCTTTTGGAGGTAATGCACTTGGATTTGAAAAGCTGTACTAAATTCGGATTGTGAATCTACTTATCATTTGCATTTAATGTAATCAAGCACTGCACAATGGTGAAAAGGAGTAAAATGTATATGTATGTTTTATACCCCTTTGTATCCATTTGTATTTATATGTCCCTACCAAATCCACAGATCCTTGTAATCCTCCCGACAACCGGTCCTCCATCCTCTGTCACGCCCACGTTAGCCCGGGTCTGGTGGTCGCTGGCCACCGGGCATGTGGTGACCCCCGAGCCACCCCGGGAGTGGTGGCCGCCTTCACGGCTTGGGCCCTCCTCGCAGCTTCGCCCTGCTGGGAAGGGCCCTGTAAGTCCATGGACGTTTGCCCGGTCAGCGTTTTATTTTGACTCACTTTATCTCCTTCACCTTCATCCCGTGGCAATGGCCCGAATGGGCCGAAGCGGCCTTATCCTAAACAAAAATAGAACCACAAGCATCCTGTCCTCCGTACCCGACTCGACAACAGTGGCTCACCCGAGTGGCTCCTGCAAAGAGCCAGTGGCTCCTGTGGCTCCCGAGTGGCTCACCCGAGTGGCTCCTGCAAAGCGACCAGTTTAGCCATCACGCTGCAAACAATCCATCGTTCCGCTTGTGCGCACAAGTAGCGTTTACACCATGCACATTTATCTCAAACACACCAGCAGTCCTTGACCTGTCTGCGACCAGAGACGTTTATTCTCTGAGGGGACGGGGCTGAATGGCTGCTCCTGGTGAGACTGTGACAGTCCGGTGGACGGAGTCTCATTGGTCCTGGTTAGAACAGACACAACCCGCCTGCAGCTCGTCCTTATCCTACATGACGAGACAGCAGCAGCTCTGCGGCGACTACCAGCGATGTCAGACTCACTGACTGCGAGACCGGCAGATTCATGGTCATCCAGACTGTCAGACAGTCTGTCAGACTGTCAGACAGTCTCTGTCAGATGCTGCTTTCCTTCCCAAGAAGACTCAGACACCCAGGACCTTAGCGTTGACCCTTGACATATTCCGAATCCAACCTTACAAAGGTACATCCGCCTTCTTTGACCCAGCCATTGAATCCCTCTTTGTATTATATAAATCCTGCATTGACCAAATAAGGTCCCGGCGGACAGCAGTGCGCTTCTCTATACGCTGCATATGCAATGCATTCTACACGCATTACCTACATATGCCCTTCAGCAAACCACGGAATGATTTCAGTGTTTGCTTTCTATGCCTTGTCTCTTGAGCTCACTCCTTCTCTTCTATTCTCTCGTTCTGTATACATTTATATCGCCTGTCTTGCTGTATACAATATACATCCTCTCTTCTATCGTTATGCATCAATCCGCTCACATCGACATTTTTGTGTTAAACGCTTACTGTATATATTTTATTGTATTTTGTATTTCTTGCATATATTTGCGTGTGTATATAAACCGCTTTGCCGCTTAAACTGCATGATTGTATATTCATGTACGTGACTGACAGTCTTGTTTTGTGTTCTGTTTTGTTTTGCTTAGTTTTATGTTTGGGTTTTACACATGGTGAAAACATGGTATTTTAGTCACCTTGCTTCTCAGCCCTGTCGATTTAGTTCAGCTGCTTGATTGTTGACTTTATCATTCAGTGTGGCCACTGGGACAATACAGACGTAGACTTGACGTAGTCTTGACGTAGTCTTGACGTAGTCTTGACGTAGTCTTGACGTAGTCTTGACGTAGTCTTGACGTAGTCGGGATGTAGTGACCATACGCAGTTCTTACTTTATCTGTCGTTCTAGCCATCCATTGGTAACGCTCCTATGCACGTCTCTGTCTCATATGTTGCCGGTTTCTGCCGACTTTCAGAGACAAAACTACCGACCACCGACAGTATTCCGACAGCCACCACTACCCCTGCCCCTGCCCCTCCTCCAACGGCGCCAGATTCCGACCTACTGGTCCTCACCGACTCTGAAATCACCGACGATCCTCTGGCTCTGGCTGCGTCCAACATAGCCAACGAGTATATCCGACCGTCCGCCCCCGGTCGGCGACGACTCTCCCGACCCGGCCGCCCCCGCCCCCGCCCCCGCCCGACCAGCCCGACCAGCCCGCCCGCCTACCAGAACCCTTTCTACGACGACCCAGTTTACGACGACTCGACGTACGACGACGCCGGTCCGACGTCCCTCACCGAGTCGCCGACCGCCGTTCCGCTGTACACGGTGCTGCCCGGCGACAGAGTCCTGGTGAAGGACGTGCAGGGGGAGAAGCGCAGGAAGGTGTTCATCTTCCGACAGAGAAGCACCACTCCGCCGGAGGAGGAGGCTATAGAGGTTACCACATATAGGCCCACTGTTTGGTCCACAGAAGGCCTCACAGCATGGTCTACGGAAAGAGCTACTGTTAGACCCATTGTAAGAGTCAGAGGGAGGCCGACTCAGAGGCCCACGGTAAGGCCCACGGAATGGACCACGGAGAGACCCACAGAAAGGCCCACAGAATGGACCACAGAGAGGCCCACTAAATGGCCCACGGAATGGACCACAGGGAGACCCACTGAAGTGCCCACCACCACCGAGCAGCCCGAGGAAGAACCAGAGGTGACCGCTCCCTCCCGGCGACTTAGCCTGATCCGTACTCAACTCCGGAATGGAGTCAGCCGCCGGCCCGACTCTCCCCTCCGCCCCGGACTCCGACGCGACTCTCCCCTCCGTCCCGGGCTCCAACTCGACTCGCCCCTCCGTCCGCTCCGGCCCGATTCTCCCCTCCGCGTCGGGCTCCGACGCGACTCCCCTCTCCGTCCCATCCGTCCCAGCCGCCTCAACCGCCCCACCCGCCCCTCATCCCAGTCTACTCCTTCCGACCAGACTGAACCGACGCTCACCACCTCTGGAGAGGATGACACTAGCGAGGAAACGTCCTCATCCTCCTCTCCCTCCTCTCCCTCCTCCTCCCGCCCGAGCCTGGTGTTCAGCCGCGGCTCGGCGCGCCGCCGCCGCCCCCGCCCCCGCCCCCGCCCGTCCGGCGGCACGTTCACGTTCCCCCGTCGTCCTACGTCGCCTAACCTCCGACGTCCGGCAGTCACCACTGGAGCCGACTCCGACACGACCCTGTCTGTCGAGGCGGTGACGGTTGGAGAGGCTCGCCCGACCTCGCCGGCGGTCTCGCCCGTGACCTCGCCCGTGACCCCGCCGCCCACACAGACCACAGACAGCGCCACCAGACGGGTCACTGTCAGCCTGACCCCTGCTGGCGGCCCCACTGTGTCCTTTGAAAGTGAGTATGTCACCGCTGCGGCGCCACCGGCCGAGACGGAAGTGCCTGAGGCGCCGGAAGTGCAGGGGGAGTCGGAAGTGACGTCACGAAGGAGGCCAGCCGGGTTTCCCCCACGGAGAAGGAAGTTCCGGCCGACTCTGCCTGTTAGAAGGACCTCAACTAGCACGCAGCCGAAGCTGGTGGTGGTGTTGAAACCCAGGCCATCTGACCGGCCTGAGTCGGTCTCCGCTACCACCGTCCATCCTACAGGAGCGTTGGAGGACGAGGCTGTCCCTCGTAAACAGCAGTACAGTGTCCTACCTACACTGAACACCTTCCCCACACCAGAGGAAGTCCCTACTTCTACCACACCCGACCACAACACAACACCAAGCCCTGACCCCAGCACGGCTCCACCCGAGCCCGAGCCCACACCGCCGCCCTCCACCGCCACCTCGCCCTCCCGTCCCCGAGCTCCACCGCCCTCCGCCGCCGCCGCCCGGCCCTCTCCGCCCCCGCCACCGCCGCGGCGCCGCCGGCCCGTGGTGGTCTTCTCCCGCCCCTCGGCCGACACCGCGTCTGAGGTCGCCTCCCCTGCAGCTGGAGACACGGTGGCCGTGGCCGCCGCCCCGGGCATCATCAACTTCGGACGCCCGGAGGAGAATGAGATTCCGGATACGGTCAACATCCGTCAGAACGCGCCCGGCGTCAGCGAGCCCGACAACACGCTCGACGAGAGGTCAACGGGCCCCAAACTGCACATGGGTGAGTGTGACTCCCTGGTTAACTGCACATGGGTGAGTGGGACTCTCTGGTTAACTGCACATGGGTGAGTGTGACTCCCTGGTTAACGTGTTAACGTGTTAACGTGGTTAACGTGTGACTCACTGGTTAACGGTATACCGAAATTGAAAGCCGGCTTTCAGGTATGCCTTTCAGCCATACGATCGCCAATCAGACGCAATGGTGTAGATATGTCAGTGCTGCTTGGAATACGCCCATGCCAGATGCTCCAAAAGCGTTACGCCCTCGCATAGTTATTGAATAAGTCTCTTACCGACAATGAATTGATGCAAATATTTTAGAAAGGCCATCATATTTGATCCTGAGCCTGCATAAGCCATTTTCTGGAAGTCAGAAGGACCCAAAGGTAATTGACCGGTTGAAACAGTAGAAACGGATAGCGGATTGACGGCTATCATTACCCGTTGACAGGTGAGCGGATTGACGGCTATCATTACCCGTTGACAGGTGAGCAGATTGACGGCTGTCATTACCCGTTGACAGGTGAGCGGATTGACATATCATTACCCGTTGACAGATGAGCGGATTGACGGCTATCATTACCCGTTGACAGGTGGGCGGATTGACCTATCATTACCCGTTGACAGGTGAGCGGATTTACCTATCATTACCCGTTGACATGTGAGCGGATTGACGGCTATCATTACCCGTTGACAGGTGAGCGGATTGACCTATCATTACTCGTTGGCAGGTGAGCGGATTGACGGCTATCATTACTTGTTGACAGGTGAGCGGATTGACGGCTATCATTACCCGTTGACAGGTGAGCGGATTGACGGCTATCATTACCCGTTGTCAGAGGAGCGGATTGACGGATATCATTACCCGTTGTCAGGGGAGCGGATTGACGGCTATCATTACCCGTTGACAGGTGAGCGGATTGACGGCTATCATTACCTGTTGACAGGTGGGATCATCGCTCTGAGTGTGTTTGGCGGTTTCGTCTTCCTGGCCGCTGTCGTCACAACCATCGTCATCCTGATCAGAAGGTGAGCAGCAACCCAAATATGAAGCCGCGAGTCAGTATAGCACTTATAAAATCAATGAAATGGTCCTCCTATTGCTGAACGTTTCATTTAGCCAATGCTGGATCGTAGCTGCTGTAATTCTGATGAAAGACGAAGTCGTAAGACTCATTTGTGCTTTAACTTTGTGTATTTTCGGGTCATTGATGATGACTCTTGCCATAAACATGTATGGAAAATATGAATTCAACTACGCCATGAATTTTCCTAAGGGCTATTCATGAATGTTATCAAAATGTTTTGTTAAACCAGATCATCTTGCGCCGTAATAAAAAAGACATGTTCTGAATTATGAAAAATAAATGTCAAAACCGACTTATCAAGGACTTCGATTATGCTTCGTCTTACGTCATCTGCCAGCGACTCTTATTAAGAATTCGACCTTCATTGTATGACAGTGTTTTATTGTGTTCGCTGGTAGCTTGCTTCCCGCTTTTGTCTGTAATGTTTTATGTTATACTCCACATTTTGGCTCCGTCATTGATGCTTTGCTCCGGGAGCCGCTTTTGACAGGACACGACAAATGGCTGATGACTCACTGCTAGTCCTTTCTATTTTCCGCCTTCTAACTCCGCCTTCTAACTCCGCCGAATAACTCCGCCTTCTAACTCCTCAACCGTGCATTGGTGCTTTAGTCTAGCTGTTCTTGTCGCTAGTAGTCATATACCCAAAGGACGATTTATGTTTGTAAGCGAGCGGTATCCTCTCTGAAATGTATTCACTCTCCATATAAACCAAACTCGTGATTTTACAATCATCTGGTGCTACACAAATTCTCACCGACACGGATGCACTAATCGCAACACGGCTGCTCCGCCTAGTTCAGCCTGCCAACCCCCACCGCCACGCACAGCACACCTTGAATGCAGTAGAGATATGACGTAGTCGCCTTTGAAAAGAAGTCGCCACTCTGCCAGCCTGCGAGCGGCTCGCTTGTGACCGTAACACCTGAGCGGCCCCTGACCAGCCCCTGACCGGCCTCTGACCGGCCTCTGACCGGCCCTGACCAGCCCCTGACCGGCCCCTGACCGGGTCCTAAACGGCCTCTAACCGGCCCCTGACCGTCCCTCACTGTCCCTGACCGGCCCCTGACCAGCCCCTGACCCCTCACCCCTGACCCCTCACCCCTGACCCCTGACGGTGACCGGCCAGCAGTCCGCGCGACTCGGTGGTCGTGACCTCCGATACCGGCCTGCCGTGCCCGCCCGAGTCGCCGCCATCCCCTCAGCGCTGGTACACCGTGCTGGCGCTACCGTTTGCCGACCAGACCACTGGGCGGCGTCACCTGCACACCGCGGGGCGGCGCTACCTGTCAGACGAGTTCCCCCGCCGCTCGCGGGACCCGTACCTGCGCTGAGGGCGCTACAGAGGTACAGAGACGCCGGTACGTCCGCGGACAGACTGATGACACCTGTGTACAGAGACGGCCGCACGGGTGGACCAGAGGACCACAGCACCTGTTCAGACCGATTCACAGAGGCACTACGGAAATTGCTGCACGGGCAGATCGGAGAACGACGGCACCATGGCACCCTTGTATAGACTGCCTCCCGACTGGCACCAACGGAGACGGACTAGGTACCCCCAGAGACGGATCTGGACTCGAGCGGAGCACCTGTAGACTCTACACCTGTAGACTCTACACCTGTATACTCTACACCTGTATACTATACACCTGTAGACTCTACACCTGTAGACTCTACACCTGTAGACTCTACACCTGTAGACTCTACACCTTTGGACCCTACACCTGTAGACTCTACACCTGTAGAGAGGTGGACTGTGGACTGTGGACTGTGGACTGTGGAGAGGTGGACTGTGGACGGCACCGGCACCGAGTCTCCGATTCACGACGCCACGTGCAAAGATGGACTCCCGGCACGTGCAGAGATGGACTCCCGGCACCGCAGATGGACTCCCGGCACGTGCAGAGATGGACTCCCGGCACCGCAGATGGACTCCCGGCACCGCAGATGGACTCCCGGCACCACACTCAGCTGGCATTGGTGGAGCACGGATCGCACACACGAAATGGTCCCCGCGCAACGCACGGAGTTCTCGCACAGAACTCACGGAAACTCACGGCAAACATCAATTCTACTCACTCCTTTTTGAAAGCCTGCACAACTTAGCACAGATGACGACACTGGTAAATGCAGGCACATGCACGTTATAAACAAAATGTTACAATTAACATGTGGGCTTCACGTTCACGTAAAGCAGACATGTGAACAGATAGCGATGTTTAATTGTGTTCCTGTTCACATAGCAGTAACTGCAGTTGGTGTACCAGGGATTGTTCGATACGATAACGTTGATCTCGCCAAAGTACGATATACGATATGATATCACACACAGATCATATTTTCAGAAGCCGGGTGTAGGTGTGTCGTGTGGACTGGTCAATTGGACTGGTCGATGTAACACCGCCAATCTGCATTTGTATTGGGGCTTTGAACTTTGGCAGCGTTGAATTTCATTATAGTTCATTGTTCAAACGGAAATCAACGTAAATGAGTTGGTCATCTTCAAACCCTATTTATTATTATATTTTAATTCTCATCATCTTCAAACCCTTTGCAGTAATTATAAAATAATAGCACAACTAGTGGAAAGAGATCTTGCAATTTAGAAATGTCGTATTGTGTATAAAATAAACCGCAAGCGTACTTTTACTGTAAATTGGTGAACCACAACACCAGCCAGAGCCATACATCACCACAAATTAATTTAGCTCCCCCATTTGTTCATCACCAAATGCACCGCTCATGGTTCGAGCAATAAGACGTCATCACTGAACTTCGGTGGCAGGTGTCACGTCTACTTCCACCCGGCTCTGTGGCACTGTTCACCTGTATGTTTTGAACGTCACGCTCACGGGCAACGAATCTCATTTACCACAGCACAAGTACTCACATTGTGTAATTGTTGCATCCCAAAAAGAGAAAGGAGACAATTGCCTACTTTTTCCGCAAGCACCAATGAAAGAGTTCGGATGGGGCGCTCTAAAAAGCTCCGAATATTTCCCTCTTAATTGTATCAAGCTAATACAAAATATGCTTCATAAAAATGCAACCTTTGTAAAGCTCTCTTGCCAAAATCGGAAGGCTACTTTTCATTACCCAGGCTGGCTTTAGGCTGGCTTTAGGCTGGCTTTAGGCTGGCTTTAGGCTGGCTTTAGGCTGGCTTTAGGCTGGCTTTAGGCTGGCTTTAGGCTGACTTTAGGCTGACTTTAGGCTGGCTTTAGTCTGGCTTTAGGTAACATAACATTTTGAAATCACCACTTTACCAAGACATGTCTTTCAAAACGATCATATCGTGAGTGACGTAAACACCACGTGACCACACACATCAACGGGAGGAGACCCAAAATAGGATAACGTTTTCCTACGAATGCCAGATAAAAGACCTCGGAGCGTAGCTAGTGTGTGCTAGTCAATAGCTTCTTCTGTGTTCTATCTAATTTTTTCTCACCGCTGTGCTAGTCTGTCCCGTAGTTTTTTCTTCTCTCCACTCTGTGCTGGGTTGACTCGCACAATCCTCCCGTCTTCTACCCACGGCGCCGCCGAGTACCCCGCCCTCTGCCGGCTGGCTGGGCTTGCCCTCTGGCGGCGAGGCCGTCCCGCCGTCGGCAGGGGGCGCTCCTCCCAGCCCCTCACCCCCTGCCCCGTCGTTAGCGCCATGTAGTGCATGACGAGCGCGAGCACCTCCGACCGACTAGTGACGCAGACTGCACTAACACCGCCTAACTCTCTGGCTTGCAGGTCGCGCGAGTTGTAGCGCGCTCGCCTCGGCCACGCCGCCACGTGGCGACCACGTGGCGCGACTGTCGCCGCGGCCGGTCTGACACGCCCGCCTCACACGTGACCGCTCACGCGCGCCTGACGTTTCGCAGGAACCGCGGCTACAATCAGCGCCGCACGCAAGCTAACGCTAACTCGAGCAGCTACTCGACCGAGTCGGAGACGCACGGTCTCAACAAGTACTACAAGCGGGCCTGGGAGAATCTGCAGTCGAGCGGGCGCCACGACGGCGGCAAGACGAGCGGCGCCAAGTCGCGCGGCGAGCCTACCATGCGCTCCGAAATGTACCGCGACGGCAGCGAGCTGACCGTGGCAGACGTGACGCATATGTACCGCAGCGGAGACGATAAGCGGCGCCATCACCACCATCACCACCGGCACAACAAGGACGAGCGTGGTGACCGCTCGGTCCGTCACGCCAGGAAGTGAGTGGAGGTGGTGGCGCTGCTGTAGCAGCGATCAGACGACAGGCGCGACATCTATACCAGTTTGGCAGTGCCCCCTTGCAAACGAAAGGCGAACCACAGTCTGTGGTGGCTGAGCGGACTGACGTGGGGTGGGTTTGTCGAGAGACCGGTGTTAGCTCGGCTCGCTGCAGAATGCATCCAGTAGGGTCAGTAAGATCAGCGTGAGAATTTGGTGAAACAACCAGTTCTGAATGGCTTGTCATGCGAGTTGTGGGCTTTGTATGAAATGATAATTTTCGTCCCGCCAGAACTGTTTGCCTCTCAGCGATCTGTGCGCTGGGTCTCTTTGTCTGTCGTGCGTTCTCGTGGCTTTTCAAATTCGTGAGATACTTGGCCCTACCTGCGTTTATGACTTAGGTGGGGCTGACATTGTCACGAAATATCGGCGATTTTCACAAGCTAGGCCGTATGCCAATGCTTCGATAACCGCCGTATTAAGTAAACATTAGTATATTATTTCGTGCATTGAAGGAATTGCAAATAGCCAAATAGAACGGCGCATTATCAGGTTCTACTAGCGGAACCCTCTCAGTTATCACTACTGTGATGTGGTGAGATGAAAGGCAAGCTGAACCTGGGTGTTCAGTTATCAGTATGTCTGCGTTCGGTGTTTACGGAATCTGTTTCCGTCAACTGGCGTGCGCGTTGTGTATTTTATCAGAATAGAAAGCGCTGCCAGCTCAGTGACTTAGCATTGCCGCTGGAGCATCTAGGATCAACGTTTGTTGTACATATTTGTGATATTGTATCTGTATATCAATCATGTGTGCTTGCCTTGTTACGTTTTGGTGTGAATGTATGCATGTCTGCGTGTGAGAGGATTATTTATTGCAAGCTGAAGTGTTATTTTGAGACTTAGCTACCATAAAAAGAAACAGGAATCCGTGGTTTGAATTAACTCGACCGAGAAAAGAGAGTAAACGCGTCATGGCTCCTAACGCGACACGAGGCTCCGGTCATGACAGCAGAAGCCACACTGCCACGCAAGGTGGGCGGCTGCAAGAAGTGAATGCCACCACAGCGAGCGATAACCCATCGTTGGTACTTGGCACGGCTGGATCCACCGGAAACGTGCCAACGTTTCCGTGCTGCGTCCTCTTGGAGGGCTCACACGATAAGCAGAAGAGTCCATTGCGTAGCTGGAATAAGTACCAGAGGAAATGGCTCACATGTCCACAAACGTTCATCTTCAGCATACCTAAGCAGCATGATAATATCATGATATTGGTAAATAAGCATGAATTATCGGCAGAATAATGCGCTAATAACAGTTTTTTAATCTATGATTATTCCCCATCGTTGCTTCCGAGGCTAAAATAGAACTTCGGGTGTATGTTGAAACTTGAAACCATGTTGATGGGAATGCATGGTTGATGGGGCTAAAATGTTGCGGATTGAGTGGGTAATTTCATGAGAAAAAAACATTGGACAGGTGGGGCATTCCACGACAAATCGACATTGGGGTTGACACCGCCATCTCTCGAATTTGGATGAAATTGGGTTTGTACGGTTATTGATGGCCCGGAACACGTTGGTGAGAAGGGCACGCTTCTAAACCAATTGGTTTAGGTGTTATGGCCTTGAGACGTCTAGAGAACTTAGATGAACATGCTACCTGTCATGGCCATTTTATCCGTGAAGAAATGTGTTACGTGGGCAAAAGTATATATTTTAGTAATCAGGATGAACCATAGAACACGCCTGTAGTAATTTCAGAAGAAATGACTAGATAATTTAAAAGTGATTGGTTAACAAAAAAATGTGATGATTTTGATCAGGTATTGTCAAGCGTCAATCCAAAAATTGACACCACCACGCGAAAGAGCGTCCCTTATTTACCCTTGATCACTCACGAACATGATGGATATTTGCCTCAGGAGGGTTAAATATTGTCACCATGTATCGGGGTCCCCAGCTAAACTCCTTGTCTGGACTCTTATCTTAATATCTATGAAATATTTCCTCTTGAAGAAGTTCGTGTGGAATTATCGTGGCTTTATTATCGTGGCTTTAGCACGCGACTCAAAAATTCAAGCAACAAATCAGAAAATGAAAGCTGCGTGAAATTTTACTTAAAAATGTTACATTTTTGTGAATGATGAAGACCTGACGCTATAACTGACCAGGGAATATTAAGTTTAGTTTGTATGATAGCGCAGTAAGTGGACTGTGCGAGATGACGCCTTCTTTGAATCCATTCTGCACCGATCCCTTCGAGAAACATAAGGGAATAATGCGAAAAGGTCTGCGAACAGCATCTTGATCGCTGGTTGAGAGGATTGGTGATGAACGTATATCAACCGTCACCTGGCTATGTAGTAACCGCCGTATTAAATTAACAAAAGAGCCGAAATGTTTTTCGTCAAAAGAAGAAGCATCAAAATTATGTGCGACAACAGTGGAAGATAATCTATCGGAAATACGAGATTCCAGTTCATGCGCACCAAGTACATGCTCGGTCGTAAGTGAACCACAATAACTGGCGGCATAGAGTTGTCACTGTCGGAAGAGAGTTGTCACACGGCTCAGGAGGAGCTCGGGGAGACGCCGGTTCGACGGAGTAAGTACCTACCTACCCATGCTAATGTGAAGACCGTCTTGTTTCCCACTGGTGCCATCCCAGTAATGAACAGCGACGATGGATGGATACTAGCTATTCTTGAACGAAATGACACCCCTTATGCTTCTTTTTCGTGACTTTGTATTGAATTATTCCACCAGTCACCACTTTATATCGGTAAGTCAATCTGCTGATTAAGTGTGAAACAGCTTAAAATGTTGTGTTTCTAATCATATTGTGTTTTCTTGTACGATTTTGAGTATTTCATGATGATCTTGTGTTTCTCCTTCTGTGTCAGGATCTATTAGCCATCACAACAGCGGCGGAAGGGGTCACAGAAGCTGAAAAGAGCCACAGGTACTAGCAAACGAAAGCTGGAGGATTATTACGGCGTGGACATCCCCACTCCTGGCGGTACACCGGCAAAGAGGAAGCGGACCAAAAGAAACGACGACACGGAGACGTACTCACAGTGGATGGAAGGGCTGAGGTCGGAATTTAAAACAGCAAATGACCGCCACCGACGTCTCCGCATGGTGACATTGTCGCCGTTTTCGGTCGAGAGAACGGCCACGTTTTTCGAAACAACTGTGTATATGGTTCGGCAAAGTTTTGAGCTTAAAAAGAATTTAGGCATGATGCCAGATCATATTTCGTTGTATTCAAAAGGTCAAAAGCTGCCGGCAGACGTCCAAAAAGTAACTAATTTTTACGAATCAGATGCTGTGAGTAGAATGTTTCCAGGTAAGAAAGACTACGTTTCGGTTAGAGGGGAACACGGAGAGAAGTTGACAAAGCAGAAACGTTTGATTTTGGGCACATTGAAAGCAATTTACGAGCTTTATACGGCAGATAAAGACAACCCAAAAGTTGGCTTTTCAAAATTCGCTAGCCTTCGCCCAAAGCACTGTGTTTTGCTCGGCAGCAGCGGAACGCATGCCGTCTGTGTTTGCTGCTACCATCAGAATGTAAAGCTGATGGTAGGAGCGCTGCCATCAAATTATCTGACGTATAATGTTCTTCTACGTCATGATGTGTGCGACATCAACCATGAATATTGCATGCTACAAAAATACAAAAACTGTCCTGGTCAGGAGGGTGTGCGCTCGCTTGTAGAAAAATAATTAGGCATGGATACTAACGACTTAGATCTGGAAGAAGTGAGGTTTAGTTAGTCAATGGGTTAGCACTGATCGGTGCAATTTAACCGGAAATGTCCTACAGTTAGATGAATTTATCGACCTGTTTCCGGAATTAACAGTGCCATTGACAAGGCACCATTACATTGCACAGCGACAGAGCATGTACTTTGATGATCTGAAGAAAGAACTTTCATTTAAAGAAGCCATAGTTGTTTTGGATTTCTCTGAAAACTACACATTCCTTGTTCAGGACGAAATTCAGCTATACCACTGGGATGCAGCTCAGTGCACCATGCACCCATTTGTAGCATATTGGAAGCATTTAGCCGAAAAGGTGGAACATAAAAGTTTCTGTGAGGTGTCCGATGCAGGGCGTATTTTAACATAGTAACTGGGGTGGCAATTGCCACCCCAGTCATGAAGAATGCCACCCCAGTGCCGGCACTTTGCCACCCCAGTTAAAAATATGCTGAAACGCCCCTCTCGGCGATAAAGTAGCCCCGGTAGATGAGGCCACCCCTTTGCATCAAAGAACACCAATCCAAATTAAAATACCGTCCATTTCAGCAGGGGCGCAACCACCTATACGGACAGTACGGAATGTGTGTACCGTTTTTAACGGGAGCCGAAGGCGCTCCTCCCGGACCATTTTTGTTTTGCAATTAGCACCGCCAACAGGACAGGCACCAGTGCACTGGTACGCCACTGCAGTGGCGTACAGAGTATACGGTCATTCAGGGCATGACCTGGTCCTTTGGACCCGAGGTGTCCATGCAAAGCTGGCGTCCCTCCGATCAGTGACGGCGCCACTCCGGCCCGTGACGGCGCCTCTCCGGCCAGTGACGGCGCCCCTCAGGCTAGTGACGCCCCCCCCCCCGACCAGTGATGGAGCCCCTCTGGCCAGTAAAGGCGCCCCTCCGGTCTGTGACGACGCCCCTCCGACCAGTGACGGCGCCCCTCTGGCCAGTGACGGCGCCCCTCTGGCCAGTGACAGCGCCCCTTCGACCAGTGACGGCGCCCCTCCGGCCGGTGACGGCGCCCCTCCGGCTAGTGACAGTGCCCCCTCCGGTCAGTGATGGTGCCCCTCCGGCCAGTTAAGGCACCCCTCCGGCCAGTGACGGCACCCCTCCGGCCAGTGACGGCACCCCTCCGGATAGTGACGGCGCCCCATCCGGTCAGTGACATCGCCCTCCGGCTAGTGACGGGCGCCCCTCCGACCAGTGACTGCGCCCCTCTTGCCAGTAAAGGCGCCCCTCCAGCCAGTGACGGCTCCACTCCAACCAGTGACGGCGCCCCTCCGACCAGTAACAGCGCCCCTCCGGCCAGTGACGGCGCCCCTCCAGCCAGTGACGGCGTCCCTCCGGCTAGTGACGGCGCCCCCTCCGGTCAGTGACGGCGACCCTCCGGTCAGTGACGGAGCCCCTCCGGCCAGTGAAGGCGCTCCTCCGGCTAGTGACGGCGCCCCTCCGGCGAGTGATGGCGCCCCTTCGACTAGTGACCGCCCCTTTCCGCCCGTCACGCGCCCCGGGCTAGTGACGGTGCCCCTCCGGCCAGTGACGGCGCCCCTCCGAACAGTGATGGCGCCCATCCGACTGGTGACGGCGCCCCTCCGGCCAGTGACGGCGCCCCTCCGGCCAGTGACGGCGCCCCTCCGGCTAGTGACGGTGCCCCCTCCGGTCAGTGACGGCGCCCCTCCGGCCAGTGACGGCGCCCCTCCGGCTAGTGACGGCGCTCCTCCGGCTAGTGACAGCACCCATCCGGCCAGTGACGGCTCCCCTCCGACCAGTCACGGCGCCCCACCGGCCAGTGACGGCGCCCCACCGGCCAGTGACGGCGCCCCTCCGGTCAGTGACGGCACCCCTCCGGCTAGTGACGGCGCCCCCTCCGGTCAGTGACTGCCCCTCTCCGGACCGTGACGGTGCCCCTCCGGCCAGTGACGGCGCCCCTCCGGCTAGTGACGGCGCCCTCTCCGGTCAGTGACGGCACCCCTCCGGTCAGTGACGGCACCCTCCGGCCAGTGATGGCGCCCTTCCGGCTAGTGACGGCGCCCCTCCGGCGAGTGACGATGCCCCTCCGACTAGTGACCGCCCCTCTCCGCCTGTGACGCGCCCCTGGCCAGTGACGACGCCCCTCCGGCTAGTGACGGGGGGGGGACGCCTCTTCTTCCGCACGGTGCGGAAGGAGAGACGCCCCCCCCCCCCTCCCGCGGTCATGTTTCCCAAAACTTAATCGTTTTTAGCAATTTCATTTAGCATTTGTAAAATGCCCTCAGGCTAGTGCAGCCGCTGATTGGCTCACAGCCACTTTTCAGCCAATCTCACTTTGTCAACCAATCTGCGGCGGTCTATATCTCAATAATGACGTCATCAGCCCAAATTTAAAACTTAATTTGTATAAAGTTAAGTCAATTTTCGAGTGAAAAAATGTGACCATCGTTTTCAGCAGCACTTACATTAGCCCAAATTTGTAGACTACAACCAGCGTATATTTGACAACTTTCAGAAAGGTATAGCATTCCCTTTAAGTGTCTGGCAGAGGCTCTCCTTGGCGGTAATTGCTGGCACTGGAGGATCTTGAGGGGGGGGGGAGGCATCATGGGAAAATACCCCCCCCCCCCCACACACACACAGGAATTTAAGAGGGGCATTCAATACAAGTACGGATACGCGATTTATGCGATTTAGCGATTCATACGCGATTTAGCGACCACAGAGCGGTACTGGTTTTCGTTTTGTAGTACGAGAAACGGCCTACTATGTGGACGTTCCTACATATATGGGCACAAATTACCAGGCATGATGTCCATCGGTGGAACCAACATGTAATAGGTGCTTGTGAGATCTCCCCGAATATATTTAAACTTAATTTGGTTCATCCCACAATGACCGGAAGGCGATAAACCATGCGACGGGGCGGCCGTCTCAGCGATGCGGCCTACCACCACTGAACTCAATAACAACCCTACCACGGGGCGGGCGGTATATTAGTTGCCCTTTTTGTAGTACGGGAAACGGCAGCGGCTGCGCGTGGTCGCGGATAACAATATAAAGTGGGCGGAGTTACCTATCCATACTTACTTTATCCGTGATACAAGTATGCCCCCTTCCCCGCGCGTTCCCTGCACTGAACGTGAAAAACAATGATCTTCGGAGAAAACTTCATGATGAAAACGGAAGTTTTTTCTCGAGTGATTGCATTTGAAGTTTGTGTGTATGTATCCATTTATTTCAATAATAGACAAAACAGCGCACCTGATGCAATTCAAGCACCCCGGTGACACCCCTCGCCCGGGTAGGGCAAAATCACTACGTGTTCGGGTAGGGGGGGGGGGGGGGGGGGGGGTACACCCCCCCCCCCTTAGAGTCTCGCCCCTAATTGAGCTAGAGATTCGATTCAAAGACGAGCGTGTTGCTTGTGACGAGAGGAAGCCGATGATATCCGATGTTTAGGTGTTGGGTCATTATGTGACCTCTGAGGTCATGTCAATGACCAAAAGGTCATCAAAATGGTAAATGCCTATACATTGAATTTTATCAAGCTAGAATCGTGAATGAGCATATCATAATGCTTAATGGGTGCCAAATTTGTAATCAGCGTCACAAAATGTCCTAAAAACTGCCAAATTCCAAAAAGGTCATGTCAGGTCATCTGAGGTCAGTGACCTCGGTTGACCTGTGAAAGTGCATGACCCCAGGGGAACATATAATTATGTAAAATATATCCCAAATTTGAAATCAGCGTCACAAAATGTCCTAAAAACCGCCAGAAACCCAAAAAAGTCATCTGAGGTCATTGGAGGTCAATGACCTCAGTTGACCTCTGAAAAGGTCAATGGATGTCAAAATCTCAGTGGAAACCACAACTGTCACCTGGAAACACCTGTGCATATGCTCCTGAACAGCAAACACTCGGAAACTGCACAAGTTACAAGCATCGATACTGCGGGACGCCAGTTGCGCCTGACATGACATTGAGAAACAGGTCATAGGTCACGGGTTATGTGGGTTAGAAATTCAAAACTTGCAGAGCATGTATATATTTAAAAAAAATTAGGCTACTGAAAGTTGCATTGCAATCGGTTAGAAATTACGCGTTATTCTAGAAAAACCGAGGGGGTGGCATTCACACCCCACCCGGGCGAGTGTTAACCCGCGCCCCGCTGGGGAGGCAGAGTCTGCTCCCCTCCCGGATTTTCTCAGTAACTTGACAACTATGATAGATATCAACGTCACACGTACAGTAACTTATGCTGCATCAATTCTACGTCTTCACACCAACCAAAATCCAATGATATTGATATAGTATGTTGGGAGATAATGACGTTTTAATGACGTCATGCCATGGCATTTTGGGTGGTAAAACGATAAATGTTTGAACAATATGCTCAATTTGGCGATGGCCCTTGAGCGATGGCGCCCCTAATCGCCGAGTTGCCATCCCAGTCAAAATCCCTTAAAATACGCCCTGGTCCGATGCGTTGAAGCATAACACCGTTCATGCATTTTTGCAACATGTGTTGCCAGAGCCGAATGTTTTGATTCCAGACCTAGAAAAGATTAATTATTTCTCTGACGGCTCAGCGGCACAATATACAAATAGGTTTAATTTGTGAACATGTGTTTTCACGAAGAAGACTTCGGCTTGAAATGTGAATGGCACTTTTTTGCAACTTCTCATGGTAAAAATGCCTGCGACGGTGTGGGGGTACTCTGAAAAGAGTCGCCGCTACAGCGAGTATGGCACGTACTCATTCGGACCACATTCTTCCCGCGGGAAAACGTTGTCATTTTTTCCTATCGAGACCAGAGCTGAAAATGTCGTGTTTTTACGTCCCAAAAAGTGAAGTGAGCAGAACTGAGGATGAGCCCAGCTTAAGATTTCGCGAGGCGAAGCCTGTGAAAGGCACTCAGAAAGGCAGGCAGACCATACCTGGCAGGCAGGCAGACCATTCCTGTATGGTCTTTAAATATTTAACCCCGCAGCCGCGCTGGGGCCTCCGAGACCTTCGGGCCGCTGAGGCTTTGCGATGTCACTGTGACCTGACCTGACATGGGATTGACACCAAATGTTAACACATGTGCATGGGCGTAACCCCCACTGGGGACGGGGGGACGCGTCTCCCCAACAATTTCGAATTTTAACATTATGCCTATGGGCGTTGCATGGAAAGAATCGACTTTAAAGTGCCACCGTCCCCCCCCCCCCTACTTTCGGAAGGTGGTTACGCCCATGCACATGTGGCCAAGGAATCCATTTAGAAGTACCCAAAGTTTCAAGTCGCTATCGCTACGCGATTTTGTCATCTCGCCGAAAAAGCCAGGGGGAGGCGAGAAAAAAAAATACCAGCGCCTCGCGGGTTAAAGGAGATAGTTCACCTTCGGAAATTTTTCAGAATACGATTTTATTATATTTTTAATACAGTTTCTTTTTTTCTTTTCAAAAATGGTCCTACATCGCGCCAATTCAGGACAGAAGGTTGTAAATTATTAATTTTATGGTGTGCGTTATTGGTCTGCGCATGCTCCATGCAGTGCTGGCACAGTTCAGACGGTACGGTATATCATATATGCGCCGCATTCCTTCGCCAAAAAGGCAAATATCTTCGGCTGGAGAGTCTTTTCAGCCAAGAAAAGTTCAAGATAACGATTTCTCAACACGGGCTACAAAACTGCTATTTCAGTTCAAAACCCCATGTTGAAGGTGAACTATTTCCTTTAACCCGCAACTTACTGGGGGGGGGGCTATTTCCCCCCCCCCCCCCCACCGTTATTTTACAATTACTCCTAAAAAACACCAGTATCGTCACCAATCTTGCAGTACCTTCTCTCTCATCAATTCTACACATGTTGGTCAAAGGAAAAAGATGAGGTCATGATAGGTCAACCGGGAATGACGTCAGAGTGACGTCATGTTCTTCGGTTTTTGTTGCAAAATAGTGGTTACAAAACAACACGGGCTACACAACTGCTATTTCAGTTCAAAACCCCATGTTGAAGGTGAACTATTTTCTTTTTACAAAAGTTTCAAAACAAAATCAGAATTATCCAAAACCGGATTATATGTGATCTAGACGTGTTCGGTGAATATGTGTGCCAAATTCGAAGTCGATATCTTCAATAATGACTGACTTATGACGTTTAAATGACAAAAATCGACCACCTCTCAGCCAGTGATGGCCTACCCTACGCTACGCTACGCAGGGGCTCCGCCACAGGGGGGACGGGGGGGACGTGTTCCCCCCCAACATTTTCGAATTTTAACATTACGCCTATGGGCGTTGCATGGAAAGAATCGACTTCAAAATGCCTCCCCCCTAAGATATCCGAAAGTATGAAAGCTATAACGATAAAACTTACAGTGTAGGTAGCTGCTACAAAGATCTAGATTTTCTGAAATTTTGGTGACCTTAAGTCAATATCGTCAAGGTCAAACGAGGTCCCGAAGGTCAAATCTGTCCAAATGTCCCCCATTTTGGTAATTTGACCTCTGTAACATCACAGATCACCAGCAGGGTGTTCAAAGTTGTTTTCGGGAGATGAACATTGACATTGGCTACTGAATGTCGTTTGAATCATCCCGATCCGACTGTTGGTTCCGAAGATATCGCTTCGCCGACCTCGATTTTGGCCGCCATCTTAACTTCAAATCCATATAACTCAAAAATTTACCAACCGATTGTCATTTTGTTTTGGCGTCAAACGATCCGCTATTGCTTTGGCTTGAAACATGTGGAGGCACCAAAGCCCCCCCCCCCCCCTACACTGCGCGTGTTAACTTGCCCGCCCCTGTAGCTCAGACGGGAGGGCGCTGGGCTTCAGACCTCACTCAGTGTGGCAGGCCAGGTTCAAATCACTTCGACGCTCGCTATTTGCCCCTGATTAGGATAACCTGCGGCCGGCGGCGGCAGTCGCGTTCAGGGTCAGGTGACACCAGAGGGCGGGGCGGACCTTGTCCAGGTATGTTCGGGTGTGTAAAACTTTCGCTTATAAATGCCATCAGTTACCAGGAATTGCGAGGTCTGATGGTGGGGTCAGGGCCTGTGCAACAAGCTCTGCTTAGCGCGGAACCTGACCTCGGAAATTCGTCCACTCAAAAGATTCTGACTGAAGTCTGAACTTATAAACATAATTTCAAACTAAGACAAGATCAGAGAACTTCAATTGATGGTACTCAAAATATAGTGACGTCACTATTTACGAGTTTGATGGAAACTAAGTTAATTTAAAACATGTCGTAAACATCTAAGCTTTATGCAAACTCAAAGAACGTCAAAAATACCACATCACTTTTGCTGCAAAACAAGTTTCTTGGAGTTTCTAAACATTTGTGACAAACAGTATATGCGTCTCGACTGAGGAGCAATATTTGCCCTCAGTCAATAACTTCCCGCTGTGACGCCAGCCAACGGCGAGTTAAATCAATACTATATATGGCGCCTTAATTACAAATAGACTTAACGTTAATCTAACCACCGATCCACGAAAGGTTAGAACTTGACAATAAGGTTATCCATTAGCTATATATGATACCAATAAGATACCCATTATCGTCAGCAACATATGATTTGCAGGACTGCGCTACGGATAAGTGTGTGTGTGTGTGTGTGTGTGTGTGTGTGTGTGTGTGTGTGTGTGTGTGTGTGTGTGTGTGTGTGTGTGTGTGTGTGTGTGTGTGTGTGTGTGTGTATGTGTGTGTGTGTGTGTGTGTGTGTTTGTGTGTGTTTGTGTGTGTGTGTGTGTGTGTGTGTGTGTGTGTGTGTGTGTGTGTGTGTGTGTGTGTGTGTGTGTGTGTGTGTGTGTGTGTGTGTGTGTGTGTGTGTGTGTGTGTGTGTGTGTGTGTGTGTGTGTGTGTGTGTGTGTGTGTGTGTGTGTGTGTGTGTGTGTGTGTGTGTGTGTGTGTGTGTGTGTGTGTGTGTGTGTGTGTGTGTGTGTGTGTGTGTGTGTGTGTGTGTGTGTGTGTGTGTGTGTGTGTGTGTGTGTGTGTGTGTGTGTGTGTGTGTGTGTGTGTGTGTGTGTGTGTGTGTGTGTGTGTGTGTGTGTGTGTGTGTGTGTGTGTGTGTGTGTGTGTGTGTGTGTGTGTGTGTGTGTGTGTGTGTGTGTGTGTGTGTGTGTGTGTGTGTGTGTGTGTGTGTGTGTGTGTGTGTGTGTGTGTGTGTGTGTGTGTGTGTGTGTGTGTGTGTGTGTGTGTGTGTGTGTGTGTGTGTGTGTGTGTGTGTGTGTGTGTGTGTGTGTGTGTGTGTGTGTGTGTGTGTGTGTGTGTGTGTGTGTGTGTGTGTGTGTGTGTGTGTGTGTGTGTGTGTGTGTGTGTGTGTGTGTGTGTGTGTGTGTGTGTGTGTGTGTGTGTGTGTGTGTGTGTGTGTGTGTGTGTGTGTGTGTGTGTGTGTGTGTGTGTGTGTGTGTGTGTGTGTGTGTGTGTGTGTGTGTGTGTGTGTGTGTGTGTGTGTGTGTGTGTGTGTGTGTGTGTGTGTGTGTGTGTGTGTGTGTGTGTGTGTGTGTGTGTGTGTGTGTGTGTGTGTGTGGGTGGGTGGGTGTGGGTGGGGGGAACCGAAGTCAGGGTCCCATTTGAGAAGGGCACTCCCTGGTTATTTTTCGTGAGGACTCCCTGGAATTTGTCACGCTTATCCTCCTCGAACATCTACCCTCCTCGTACACTTAGGTGCCTCCTCGAACATCTCCCGGTTGTTATTTTATTTGGCGACTCGAAACTCATTCCTAATGCCTATGTATTTTGGAACTGCCCAGTATTCAGGTATATTTGCAAAAGTTTATTATGGGACCTCCCGAGGTGTCGGAGGAGGGGGCGCAATGTTTGTCAGGCCCCTGTCCCTTCTCCACTGTGGTGCCGCCCTTGATGATATGCTACGAAATACCTTGCGTAGCAGTTACGTTATTTTAATATGTATCGGTAGTACGCTACGAAATGCTTCAGTTACGCTACGGAACAATTTCCTTAGCTACGGATTACCAAAAACCATAGCGTAGCGTAACGTAGGCCATCACTGCCTCTCACAGCATTATACTATGCATTAAAAATGCATTTCCGTTTTTGCTTTTTACTTCTATTTATATGGAACAAACAATGTTCTAAGGCCACTTTTCGCGTTCTAGACGAAAAATACACCCATAAACATGTGTTACAACGCCTAATGACCGGAATCTGCAATTTGACCTCGTGACCTCGGATGACCTTGACCTGACCCAAGGTCATACACAGCTTAGAATGGTACTTAGAAGTGTCAGAAACACGAATCATACCGATTTATCGACTGCTTATGCGTTTAATATCGCTATTTTTACGCGACAATTCCATCCATCGACACCTTTTGACAGTCAAACATTTTGTACCTGACCTGACCTGTGACGTCATCAGTGACCCCGAGGTCAACAATATTATGTTTTCCTCGATAAATGTACCAGGGCTATCGAATTCCGTTTTAATTTATACAATCATTCCAGTAGTTCCGGAGATCCGGGGGGGGGCAAAAAATAGCCCCCCCCCCCCCCCCCCCAGTGAGTCGCGTTATGAAATATACCCCAGTAACTCGCGGGTTAAAGAAGACAGTGCGAATAATGGGAATGTATCTACAATACTACATTTGTATGACAAGACACTAGTTGTACCAATTACCATCCGGGAGCAGGGGCGTCGCTGACGGGGGATGGGGGTAGTAGGGGTGGGGGTCGGGGTCGCGTGGGGGGTCTGGTTCCAATATAAAAATTTAGTTTTCACGGCCTAAAATTAACATTTTCACGCCGCTTCGCGGTGTCACATCGGTGGCCATCATCATTACAAAGCTATCGTCATCATATTCGGTTCCTCGTAACGCTGAATTGAATTTATAGCATATTTAGCTTCTTATCCTATACATGGCCCACCGCCTATATTTCTGGGTTTTATCAGGAAAACCCGTTAAAAAAATTGCGCCGCCTGACGGCGCTAAATAACAAGTACCTACTATAACATGAAAATACACATAAAAAAAAATGTTGCAAAGGGTTAACGCGCAAAAAATGGGGGTACATTTTTTTCGTCATTTCAGCCCCCCCCCCCCCTCCCACCACTCAAAAATGCTCGGCGACGCCCCTGTCCGGGAGGTTATTTTACCCAGGTCCAAGCCTCCCCCACCTTCACCACTTTACACAACCCACATGCGTGCGTGTCGCCGCCGAATGACGGGCGCTTTAATCAATTAAAGACCGGTGCGTGAGACGTAAGACCAAACACTTATCACGAGTAACCGATATCCACGTCTCTCTGGACATATTTCCAACAGGCTATATACTCCATCAAACATTGAGAACATTACCTCTGTACCGCCGTCCATTGCTCGGCCGGCCTCTGCTACGGACCGTCCATCATCAGCAATGCCCGTGCCAGAAATACGTTGCCCTCGGGCGGTCTGTTTGCCCGCGTGGTGCTCTCGGTTATTGAGGCGGCTGGCCGGCCCGTCGGCGCCTGTTGACTCGGGCGATGGCAATGGCTATGGCTCGGTGTCCGGCGCGGACTGATGGACCATTCAGAGCTATAGGGCGGCCGGGCGTGCGTCCGTCCGTCATGTTCGTTCGATACAGACAGACAGCCCCTCCAACCCCCCCCCCCCCCCCCGCCCTCCTCGCTCCTGCCCCTCACTCCCCCGCCCGCCCGCCCGCGCTCCGGGCAAGAGAAGGGCGCTGCACTCTGCAGCGACCAGCACGGGTGGCAGGCGTGCAGCGGTCGCTGCAAGACACTGACTGCAACACTGTCTCTGTATGGGGCCTGTGATGGTAGTCGCTGTCCGTTTGGGAGAGTGCTGCACTTCGCTGCGGCGGAAAGGTGCCCTACTGCTCGCGCTGCTTAATACGGTTTATCTTATGCCAGCCCAATGGGAATACCGTAGAAATTAGGTGAAGTATAAGACAGATAATTGCCACTCTTTTAGGAGGGATAATATAATAAAATGTTCAAACAAGATAATTGCCAAACACACAAAAACGAATAGTTGAAAGTTGTGAAATATATGCATGGTATGTTGTATTGACCCTTTTTGCTCATATGGAGCCAAAATAACAACACCCAAAATAATATTGTTTTTTTCTAAACAAGCATTTAATTGTTGCAAGATTTATCCTTTAAAGTAAGTCCGTTTAGAATCAGACTTGTCAATTATTCATATTTTTGTCATGAATCGATTCACAGTGATTCACGGACCATAATGAATGATTCAATCATGATCCAATCACTCAACATTACCATAATGAATGATTCAATCATGATTCAATCACTCAACATTACCATAATGAATGATTCAATCATGATTCAATCACTCAACATTACCATAATTAATGATTCAATCTTGATTCAATCACTCAACATTAAAGGGAATTGTCGACTCCTTTGTCTAACTCCTTTGATTTTGAATGTGCGACTCTAAGATTTTATGAGCGTGATAGGGAGGTCATGCTCTACCTGTGTGACAATTTTCATGCACATCAGAATAGTCTGCTGTTTGACCTTAAACATATGACCTGCTCTAAATCCTTTGATTTTAAATGTGCGACTCTAATATTTTACCAGAATGATCACAAGGTCGTGATCTATCTATGTACCAATTTTGAAGCCAATCCAAATAGTTCGCGAATGTATTTCCGAATGTGAATGTGAATGTGAGCCAATTGGACACGCACGTTGTTTATTTTGATTATAAAATGATATTTATAATATTTATTATAATTGCAAATTCCAAGTTCCAAAAGCATTAATGACTTTACGTTTCACTTTTTAAGCGAATAGAACATTTATTTTGATTTTGCATTAGGTATTTTTTTTAATAAAGCATGATATGGAATAAAGCGGCGCCGATGCGACAGTGATATTTGGGACATGCGGAGGTCATGCAAATGTTTGTTCATGATTTAGTTTTTGATATGGCATAGCCTAGAAATTAGGAAAAGGTGGGTACCTTTTGATAATTTTTCGTGTGAAAAAGGTGTGCGTGTACTGTGTGGTTTATGAACCAAAATATGAGTTAGATACCTTTTCTAAGTATTTAGGTACCTACCCCTAACCCTACCAGTTCCAAGGTATTCACCTAGTTAGGGCTGATTGAACAGTGGCTTTGTGCCCACTGGAGTTGGACACAAAGCCTCGCTTTCTTTACACATAGATGAATTACAGGCTACAGCTCAGGACACGGCTCATATAATTGGCCATTAAGTGCCTGGTTTGTCAAGAGATGAATGCTGGGCGGCTGGCATATTTTGTGGACAGTTTATGCTGTTCGACCAAAGAAGAATGATTCTTTGAGCAATGAATGATTCAATCAGCCTATTTTCTCTGTATGAATGATTCAATCAGTGACTCACAACAGGTTTGCGCATGAGGTGAATCGATTCATGAGTCATTCATTTGAAATAAGAATGATTCAATCAAAAGTAGTCGATTCACATTGAATCATTGACAAGTCTGTTTAGAATGCATCGACACTTTTGCATTGGACAAGTTTCACGTTGTGGGTTTTTTGGCTTAAAATTAACAAAAATGAATATAATATACTAAACTTCCGTCATTTTGTTGAAAGATGCATTTAATGTTATTGCAGTAACAATAAATTAGCAAAGTTTGCAAAAATCCAATGTTAAAAAATGTTTTTGATGCGCAAACGGTCGTGACGTCACACATGATGTTTGGCCCAATTTGGCCATGGTTGATCATCTGCCGTAACGATGACCATAACCATGTTCTCGGGGGCGCATGTTTGCAACGACTCAATGGATGTGTTTGAAAATTTGCACACACAAATGTTCGTATGTTACAAGTGTCATATTTAAGTTCTAAAATTCTCAAATGTCGGGTTCATGAGCAGCCTGCGCCAACGTACAACCCTGTCCCCCCCCCCCTTGAAACAAGCAGACAATGCTTGTATACTTGTATGGCCTTGAGGCAATGCACCTCAGTTTCCACCACGCTGTGCAAACACCAATGTAATGATTGAGCGCGTGCCTTTGGTCAAGTTAAACTTCCATGTAATGTATCAGACATGATAGTTTTATTCGCAATCAATGACAACATTCAATGCAAGTTCCTAAACAAACAGACGTTTCGACAAACAGAGTGTATTCGCCAGTGTAAATTATCAATATTTAAACTCTAAGGACATTAGACATTAGACACAAAGACATTAATACAAAGTCAAGCAATCACAATCAGCTTCAGGTAAACTAAGAGGTGCTCTTAGTTTGTCTGAAGCTGATTGTGATTGCTTGACTTTGTATTCATGTCTTTGTGTCTAATGTCTAATGTCTTTAGCATTTAAATATGAATAATTTACACTGACGAAGACACCCTGTTTGTCGAAACGTCTGTTTGTTTAAGAACTTGCATTGAATGTTGTCATTGATTGCGAATAAAACTTAAACTTCCATGTATAACTATTTTTGTTTTAGGATATACAATTACTCCTCGGCCTCGTATGCAGGAGTGTACGATAAAAGTGCTTGGCTTGCCTAGCAATCAACAGGTAGTTGGCATTATGCGAGGTAGTTGGGAGCTTGTATAGGGCAGTGGGGCCACTTCTGCATGGCCACGACAATAACGCCACTTCTGCGAGCCACAGCAAACCACAGCTTCCGTTTCTTGTTTGACATCGGAAGGCTGATGAATACCGCATTTGGGGCAGTTATTGCTGCGTTTTTACATTTCTGAACAAAACATCTAGTAATATCTCCCTTTTTTCCGTCCATTTTTACCACTACATCAACTAATCACATGCTGAATCTTCGAGAAAAAAAAAATACCCGCTCGCCTATTAATAGCGTTCGTCGGATGACTGAATCATCATGTGTGACGTCACACAATTATGACCAATCAGAGGGCAACACGTATAAATAGAGTTATTAGTTTTTAAGGTATTTATACAACTTTTTGAGAAAAATTAAGATCATCGTCTTTTTTATGAAAAATAATATGTAAAAGTTTCCAAAAATTATATGGTTACGCGACATGAAACTTGTCCATTGCCTTTAGCATACAAAACTATAATGATTACACCCAATGCATCATATGCATCTTCCATTTAAGTATGATTAAAATTAAATTAAATTACCTTGGACAATGGGCATGTCTTATCGCACTAGCCGACTGCAGATACCCGAAACGGTATTTTCCGACATTCCCTGGAACACCACTGCGTGACTGACTACGACACATACCTCAGGATCAAAAGAACGCCTTCTAGTACAGCTATCAGCGTTGTTCCATCAGGACGAATGAGTTCACTGCTTCAGCCACAGCGCATAGTGTCATCCAGGCAACACCCACTGGTGACATCAAGTATCTCAGACTCTGTAAAAGTGTCCGGTTGCTCGGGACGACGCCCGGACAGCGGGGCTGCACACTGCACATGTGCTCCCGGTGCCGCCGTGCCGTGTTGTCACGATTTCACGTATAATGCCAGACGGAATCTGTATGGAGGACATGCTGATTGTATGAAAAGCAGACTAACCCTGTCCGTCCCCTTGTAGTGCCAGGCCGATATCCCGTATTGGTGTTGACGTTTGTCGACGACACCACTGTTGTTTTGCATTTGTCTCTGACGCTGACCCGAGAGGGGACTGACCTTGGCGGACTTCGGCAGTATCCAGGTTCGAACTGGAACCCCATGGATTCCGAGCCCAGCGCTCTAACCAGTACCTGGGTCTGTCGCTATGTCTGTCTTCGTGATCGCTAATGGCACCTGCAGGTATGGAGCAGCTCACAGTCGGTCAAGACGCCTCCCAGACAGACAGGGGTGAGGCCACCGAATAAACCGGTCCTCGCCACACCGAGCACTGCAGAGGAAAACATGGCCAGTGGTCACAGACCAGTCCGACCAGTCCGAGAGGTCACAGACACAGACAGAAAGACAGAAAAAGGTCACACACCAGGCCGAGAGGTCACAGACACAGACAGAAAGACAGAAAAAGGTCACAGACCAGGCCGAGAGGTCACAGACACAGACAGAAAGACAGAAAAAGGTCACAGACCAGGCCGAGAGGTCACATACACAGACAGAAAGACAGAAAAAGGTCACAGACCAGGCCGATAGGTCACAGACACAGACAGAAAGACAGAAAAGGTCACAGACCAGGCCGAGAGGTCACAGACACAGACAGAAAGACAGAAAAAGGTCACAGACCAGGCCGAGAGGTCACAGACACAGACAGAAAGACAGAAAAGGGTCACACACCAGGCCGAGAGGTCACAGACACAGACAGAAAGACAGAAAAGGGTCACACACCAGGCCGAGAGGTCACAGACACAGACAGAAAGACAGAAAAAGGTCACAGACCAGGCCGAGAGACATTGCCGTGGACCAACGCGATCCGGACGATATTCAACTATGGGTACATCACAAGTTTGATTCGTGACGGCGCTGAAAATCAAAAGTGCATCATTTAACATTCAACTGTCAAGTTGCGTCGGGAAGGAAAGGAAGACTTGTAGTAAGTTGCAATGCAAGCTATTGGTCAGGTTCTTTTTCTTTCCATCCTCCTGCTTTCAATCCTTTTTTTCTATTTTTCTTTCAATCCCATATTTCCCGTCACAAATTACTGAATTGCACGGAAAATAGGTAGGAATTTGAATACATTTTCTTCAATATTCAATTATTTAAGTATAAATTAAACGTCGTTTACCACCCATTATGGTATGCGATATAATGCGAATACAAGT
Source organism: Chirona hameri (assembly GCA_036785665.1). Taxonomy (NCBI): domain Eukaryota; kingdom Metazoa; phylum Arthropoda; class Thecostraca; order Balanomorpha; family Balanidae; genus Chirona; species Chirona hameri. Next base: position 85,931 of record JAXIVJ010003507.1, read on the forward strand.
TCCAGTTCAAATAATTCAAAATACATTCGCTTACATCGACATATCTCCTAGGTGCATTTAGCATCGATATGTGTATTAGTATATTATCCTAGATCATGGGTGTAACTTTGTATGTGGTTGGTGTGAAAAGCTCCACACCATCGTGAAAGTTGGTGGAGAAAATCCACACCAACTTTTAGATGCATCCGTGATTCATTGGTTATGACATTCTCAGCAATAGTTTCCCAACGAATCGTTCAGCAACATACAGTAAGCCATAAATTGTAAGAAACATGCAAGTATATTATCAATAGTTTAGATTTAATTATATTGCATTGCCTGAGCCTAATCTGCCAACAATCTATTAACCAGTTCAAACATAACCACAAGTACCCAATTTTAAAATTACATTAAAAATTTTCTTTCAAATATATCTTCAGGTTTTGCATATATCTTCTGCACAAAATATGTTAAATTAAAACCTGGCAGCTGCAATGTATGCAGACTGGACTTGGTAGGCAAGGCATACTAAACTCACATGCCCATTCACTATCCAATATGCAAACCATAGCAAAGATGTTAATGAGATGTTTGGGGCAGTCTAAATCTTGCCCCAAATGGGTTATGGGGCATATGAATATGCGTGGTAAGTAGGTTAGGTTACCCTAGCCTATCCAACTCCAATACGTTATTTTTCAGTAATTTAAGTCACATTTAACATGAGCCAGCCCATTTAAGTAATACCTTTCCCCAAACTTCAAAACCTGCCTCATACTATAATGTTTCCCAGCCCTGACTCAACAAGATCTCGTCGAGAATGGTCACTTTTTGCATATGATTGGTTCAAAACCCAGCGGTGTTCCACTAGACATTTACCAATTCCAAGTCTGCTGAACCCTGACTAGAACTCTCCTGATCCACATATTATTTTGTTAAGAGTAGCACACGTATATATCTACTAGAACCTCGGACACTGTCGATACCTACAGGCTGCAGAATATTGTTGTTGTGATGGGCGAGGACTGTATGTCTCAAAAGCGTCAGAAAGCGATGCGCTGGATGTTTCCTAAATGGGAATAAATTAATCCCATCACCGAAATGACTAACTTCATCACCGTAAATGACTTAAAATCACCGACACGTCAGAACATATTGAGGATTTCGGCCGATGGACTTCTTTTGAGAAAAAAGTAAACTGGCTCCAAGGGTTAGGTAGCAGTGGTGTCAATACGGTGTTTAAAGGAAACCAGTCACTTTCATAATGGGATTTTTAGCACTGAGATAGCAGTTTTGAAGGCCAGGTCGAGAAATCACGTACTGCATGATCTGGTTATAAGGACTCTCCTGCTGAATATATTAAATATTTTGTCCTGTCATTCAGCGTTGTGTCAAAAAACTTAGCGCTGTATCGAGAAGCTTCATATGTAAGCATGTGATAAAAGCAGCGTTACTGGACCAGCGAGCCAACCCTTCGCCACTGACAATATTATCCTAGTTGTGTAAGCAATGATGAGATAATAATGACATTTGTACTTACTAATTTTATCCATATTTGTTTTAAACCAAGTTCCTAGCTTTTACAGCTCATTGGCGGACCCAGGGGGCCGTAGGGGCTGAAGCTCCCTGCCTTAGAAAACGGCGCCCTCGGGCACCGCGGCGCCGAAGGCGCCGCGACGTCGTTCTTGCAAAAGATTTGCCGGCGCCGAAACGGCGCCGTAGCGTTCTGGGGAGGCCGCCAGGGCGCCCTTGTGTCTACCGACAGCATCGTAGCACTCTTGAAAGGCACCCTGGCACCCTCAGAAGACAGCTTGCCGCCCTCACAACGCATTATGCCGCCCTCAGAAGGTACATCGCCGCCCTTGGAAGGCATTAAGCCGCTCTCGGAAGGCATCATGCCGCCCTCGGAAGGCATCATGCCGCCCTCGGAACACATTTTGCCGCCCTCGGAGTGCATTATGCGGCACTCGGAAGATGTCTTGTCGCCCTCTGAAGGCATCTTGCCGCCCTCAGAGCACATTATGCCGCCCTCAGAGCGCAATATGGCGCCCTCGGAAGGCATCATGCCGCCCTCAGAGCCCATTATGCAGCTCTTGGAAGGCATCATATCGCCCTTGGAAGACATCTTGCTGCCCTCGGAAGGCATGTTGCCGCCCTTAGATCGCATTATGCCGCACTCGGAAGGCATCATGCCCTCCTCAGAGTCCAGAGAGCATTATGCCGACCTTGGAAAGAATCACGCCGCTCTCAGAAAACATCTTGCCGCCCTCAGAAGACATTTTGCCGCCCTCGAAGTGCATTATGTCGACCTCGGAAGATGTTTTGGCGGCCCTCGGAAGGAATCTTACCGCCATCAGAGCTCATTATGCCGCCCTCAGAGTGCAATATGCCGCCCTCGGAAGGCATCCTGCTGCCCTCAGAGCGCATTATGCTGCTCTTGGAAGGCATCATGCCGCCTTCGGAGACATATTGCCGCCCTCGAAAGGCATCTTGCCGCCCTCAGAACGCTTTTGCCACCCTTGGAAAGCATCATGCCGCCCTTGGAAAACATTTTGCCGCCCTCGGAAGACATTTTGCCACCCTCAGAGTGCATTATGTCGCCTTCGGAGTTCGGAAGACGTCTTGCCACCCTCGGAAGACATCTTGCTACCCTCGGAAGGTATCATACCGCCTCCGAATGGCACCTTACCGGCCCGAAAGTAATGCGGTGTCCCGGCGCACTCAGAATGATGGCACACTGACGCCTTCAGCTTCCCTCCGACGGAGACCGGGCACCCGTGACCTTCGAAACCAATAACACGCCTTTGCTCCCCTCCCCCACTCCCGATAGCGCCCTGGATGGCGCCTACGAAGAGGCCTGGACCCCATGAAATAACCGTGACACTTTTTTAAATATGCCTGGCGAGGCGTTGCAGGTGCTGACGTATTGTACCTTTCACACTCGGGGCGCCTAAAAATAGCTTGGATGAATGCCCATTGTCCAATGTCCATGATGTCCACAGCTCCACAGAAACGTTTTCAGCGTCAGTAACCGATTTTTACGCGATTTGGTCCTAAGGACTAAGTCAAAACGAACCTCCTGCTTTAACAAATCAGGTCCATTTTGACCATACTGGTCTCCTTCGAGATCAAATTCAAGGTCAAACGACGGGGAACGCTGTAGCGCCCAAAGTTACCGTCCGATCGCGACAAATTGGTCTCAAACGATTCCTTGTGCCAAGTTCTAAGATGACAAGAATGTTAAGAGTTGTGTCCCGTGACCTTCTGGGTCAAGCCCCGTGACATTTAATGTCAAATTCAGGGTCAAAGGACGGGATTTTCCCCGTTCTTTCCATTTCCAGAATGACAAGCATTCTTAGAGTTGTGCCCCGTGACCTTCAAGTTAGCGCCCAAAGTTGGACGCTACAGCGTACTCCGTCCTTTGACCTTGAAGGTCACGGGAACAAATTTACTCTAGAATGCCTGTCATCCTGGAAATGGGCACGGGGCATCGTTTGAGACCATTTTGCCATCGGACGCAAACTTTGGGCCCTACAGCGTCCCCCGTTCTTTGACATTGAGTTTTACCTTGAAGGAAACCTGTAAGGTCAAAATGGACCTGATTCTGGGAAACAGGAGGTTCTATTTGATATGGAGACCAAATGTCGTAAAAATCGGTGACCGACGCTGAAAACGTTTTATAATCCCCTTGGGTTGGCGCGACCCAATAAGAACGATTCAACTGTCGTAACACAAGATTTGGCTACTTGTTTATCCACGTATGCAACTTAGTTTCCCGATGTTGCGACAATATATTTTTTTGCTTCTCCGGGCTACTTGTAGTTAGCCCGAAGAATAACACAAAATCATGTAAATCTTGTGAATCATGTGAACCTACGTATACGTAGATCCGCAGTCGGACCTTCGATCATGCCACCAGACTTTCAAAAGGGTCCCGCGCCCCGCTGGGGTATTCAACCGAACGGGGGGGGGGGGGGGGCATATACTGACACCTTGTTATCTTCCGAACCAATAACCGCAGCGAGACGCGCAAGAGAGCAATCTAAAGCTCTCAATGAGACGCACGTACAACGTAAAACATGGCTTTGCAAGTGCACACGTTCACACCCCTATTATATATCTCTGGAACGGCTGAGCCGATTGTGTTCAAATTTGGTGTGTGGTTAGGGACCTCTCAGCCCCCCCCCCCCCACTTTCCCACAAGTCAAAGGTTGGTGCCTCTGCACGTACGCACGTGCGCACCTTTTTATATCTCAGAAACTACTTGCCCGATCGAGTTGAAATTTCCCATACATTTCCTTCGCGCTAGCTCGTTCATCACCAACTACGGCGCCTAATGGTTGTAGATGCATACCTTTGTCAAACAATGCAGGAAGTCAAACTTCTGTATCAACCAAATGCAACAACCTATGTGTGTGTAAACAAAATAGATGAAGTTGTGAAACGAAACTTCGGTAAGACGAAATGTCAAGGATTCTACAAAGCATTGCAAGTTAGAAGAGACAACCGAAGATGCCTGCAGAATGTTCTTAGCAACAATATGTGGTCCCTGAAACTCGTGTCGGCACGTTTCACTAAGGTGTCTGTCAAAGTGCCATATTAGGATTTACTGTAGCACAAGTGTGTTTCGCAAGAGACAAGATGTGCTAAATGGGCTAACAACGTGTGGAAGAGTTTCAAATTTAGTGATGCGAAAATGAACACCACTCGCAACAAATTCGCACAGTCGCAATCACGTGAAATGTAAACGTTTCGCGGTAACCACGGGTAACTAATTGCAATTACGTAACGCCATATGGCACATTTCACATCTACTAAGCACAGAACACCAATCTATCATCATTCCATTCCACGCTGTCCACTTCCACGCTGCTCCACATCTTCGCCGTCATGTGATCTTCAACTATGCTAAAGGGGCCCTTCAGCGCCCGGTTCACATCGTACCAGCTCATTGCCGAGTCAGAGCGGAGTCTCATCACGGCCACCGCGGCCTCTATCCCGCGGCGGCTGACTTGTTTTCGCCAGCCTTCTTTGTGCTCCGGCCAATTTTCTGCGATACACATTAACGAGTATCTGTTTATTATGGGACGCCCAGTCAAAGTGGGCCGCGGCGGCACGCGGAGGCGCGCGGCGGGGCGCCCGACCTGGCTACCCCGTCCTCTCCGCCCAGCCGCCCGTACACACCCGACCCACCAAATATGCCAGCCTCGCGCAGCCCAATCTTTCATGGTAATGAATACCTGAAATACAGAAAAATGCCTTGGTCGGCTGTCGCCGGCGAGGGCGGGAGATGTGCGCCACGGGCGAGAGGTACGGGGAGGGGAGGGAAGGGGAGGGGAGGAGGGTCTCCGCCGAGATGAGGGGAGCCGGTGAAAGGCACCCGCCCGGCTCCGAGACTCTCGTCTGAGGGCAGATTCCATTGGTGGCCCGCCAGGGAAGATGCTTTATGTCCCATTGTAGGCAGCTTAGTAAAATTGGGTGCAGTCTGGAAGTGGTGTACTGGCGTCAGGTGTGCCGGCCCAGTCTATCTTTTGCTGCCGGGAGTTTATGACTATACGCCCCTCCGGGCCAAATCAATTTGGCGGCTCTGCGACTTCTCTGTGACGGAGACAAAGGAAGAAAATTTGCATGATATAAGTGGTTTGGGTCGATGAGCGCTTAGGACAAGTTCTTGAGAAGACAAAAAAAAACTATATGATTATGGAAAGGCACGATGTCAAAAGTGAAATAAGGAAGAGTTCGAAAATGGAAGAAGAAGAAGTTCGAGACTGAGCGATAGGCAAATTAAATCGGTGATTCTGTTCATCTTAGTGGCCAAGTTCTTAGGAAATTGTTCCTCTGCAGGCTGCTAAACAAAGCCACGGGTTAAACTTTTGCATTCTTCTTTAAGCTACACTATTCAATTGCTCAATTTACCGCATACGAAGTTGCTAACAATGATATATGATGAGCAAAACGCACATTTACCATTTATTGCAATGGGGAGCAATGGGGATTAAAAGGCATTAAAATGTTTTTAAATACATAGTGTATGGCATGCACGAAATACGCAAAACCCTGTCAATGTAATTCAGCACCCATACAATTTCTCCCGTTATCTTTAAGAAGCTACAACTCCATTGAACATTTCAGCTCCTCGCACGCGAATTGCAGGTAGCATTCGCATGTCATTTGAATATTTGCGTGGCATATACAACTGTCGTCACGAAATGCTGCCAATAAACAGGTTAGTATATACAGTGATGCTAACACCACCTATTGAATGGTGCTGAACCAATCTGAACCGACCAGACAAACCGGCAGGCCGTCTAGTCGGAACCCAGATCCCAGAAATCCATTCAATCAGTGTTTGGAGGACTAGGGACGGTATGAACGGCACATTTGGCTGTCCTGAAATCATCAACACGGCCGAGCTAACGCATCCGGTACCAGGAAGTCGTCCAGCGACTGTCGCTTAAATGGCCATCAGTGATATGATCGAATCAGGTCGCCGAGCGCAAATGTCCGATGTCCATGACTGAGATCAACTGTAAAAAGCGTAATACCCTCATGAAGCGACCAAGAAATAGAAGTACTACACCCTTACGCACAGGCTCAAGCAGTGTCAAGCATGTGACATATTTTCATCGTTGCTTGTTTGATGGAAGAAGACAAATTGCATCAAGCACAAAGGACTAAGCAGGGCAACAGTGTACAAATGCAAGCGTGGATGTTAATGGTATGCACTAGCGTTGTCTCGTGGAGATTTAAGTGACACTAATGAGGGAAGCTTTTGTTACATTCCTACAATGTAGCGCTGAACCTGTAAAATGACCATTATATTAGAGCAACATTGACAACCTTATTTCTTTCACAAAGTTTTCGGTAACAAGTACTTTGTTCACTGTGATAGTTTGAAGGAATATGTTGAGTGAAGGTTATTCCTTCACTCAATCAAGGTAGGTGCTTGTTACCGAAAGCTTTGTGAAAGAAATATAATTGAATTACCGTCGTCATTGTATCCATATTTGTCATGGATATCTCACAATTGACAACCTTGAAACAATCATGAAACGCACATATTTCCTGTGGCAGCGTTCATCATGAGTATCAGTTAATATTTCACGGTGAAAATGCACTTGAAACTATGTTGTATCACTTAACATAATTTGTCAGGCCATTACAGTCATGGGCAAATAGCGAGGGTCAAAACGACTTGAACCCAGCAGGTAAAATCGTGTGAGATCGAGATTTGAAGTAAAAATATCTTTCCGACTGAGCTACATGGACGGAAAAATCATCAAATAAGCTCTAGTAAATGATTCGAACACTGCGTATCCAGCTCAATATCTGCATAACATATTTGCAAATGTATTGTTTTTTAGGTTGAACAACCGCATTCAACCGCA
>JAXIVJ010003508.1:0-93286 GCA_036785665.1 Chirona hameri
AGGCACAAAATTCAGCGGTCCTGACTGAATTATGGAAAGCTCTGGTCTGAAGTCTCTGGTTACTTACATTTGCATTTTGACTGTGAATTGGTGAGGGCATTACGTTCTGACAGCTACGCCAAAAAGGACTGTCATTCTGTCTGTGAGGACGTTAACGGCATTTGCCTTGGGATTATTTATTTCGAGCAAGACATTGCCGGATCTCTCCGCGTCTGGCTCTGACGCTTCCCGCACGTCGTGGCACAGCGCTCGGCTGTCTGTCGGTTGTCACTGATCCTGTCTGTTGCACCCACCCCAGCCCGCTCGAGGCCATCTTGGCTCGATTTTTCCCCGCTCGGGCACGCGGTGTGAGTATTGATCCTCGCACTTCCCCGCGCCAGTGCGCCCCGACGGCGGGCTCCCCTCCGATTCGGAGCCGTGGGAAAACCAATCCGGTCGCGGATCAACTTAACTGCGCCTCAACTGCCGCACTGGCCGCTCCTCGTCTCGCTGCTTCTCGCCTCGCCTAGCCCGCCGACCGGCTGTCTGTGGCCGCCGGCGCTCGGCGTAGGGTTTGCGGTGTGTGGTGCCACTCGCGGTCCCGGCGTTAGACAGCCCTGTCGCCAGTCACCAGCCACTCGCGGTGTGGTGCCACTCGCGGTCCCGACGTTAGACAGCCCTGTTGCCAGTCACCAGCCACTCGCGGTGTGGTGCCACTCTCGGTCCCGGCGTTAGACAGCCCTGTCGCCAGTCACCAGCGGGCCGTGTGGTGCCACTCGCGGTCCCGGCGTTAGACAGCCCTGTCGCCAGTCACCAGCCACTCGCGGTGTGGTGCCACTCGCGGTCCCGGCGTTAGACAGCCCTGTCGCCAGTCACCAGCGGGCCGTATGGTGCCCTCGCAGCCCCGGCGTTAGACAGCCCTGTCGCCAGTCCGGGGCTGATTTATAGTAGAGAGGAATTATTCGGATATGGATATGATCGGTCAGCGGTGGCGCGCCTGCCATTCTCTGGCCATGGTCGTGTGGATAGTGTAATGGGATTAGCCGGTGGAATCAGTTTGCTTTTGGTAGTGGTGCAATCGAGCTGCTGAAGGGTGCATCATACGTTGTAATGTTTTCCACCATAGTTGCTAAATATTATTTGAAATAATTTTGAAATTAGATGCTAACGACCCTCCCCTGGGATGAGATGCCGTGCTGGATAACAGCACTTCCTTCACACTGGCTTTGCGTATACATCCCTACACTATAAAGTGTTACCGAAGTTTGGCATGGTTCGTTGCACCTATCCTTCTGATACTGTGAAAGTTAATATCGTATTTATATCGCAAAATCTGACTGGGTGGTAACCTTAAGCGCGACATATTGCCTTAATGACAGTGCATATCAAAGAAACAAACATGTCTAGATGGTGATTGCTAAAGTTAACCGTGGCTCGAGTTACTATTATGAGAGCCATCAGAAGTCTCGGCGTTTCGGAACTGTGAAAGTCCACCTGCCGGTGGCTGTGACCCGTGCGAAGGTCACCGCCAGCCGAGCATTGTCCCCCTGTCGGTGTCAAAAGCGGCCCGGAGTGGCTAGCCATGTTCGCTGACACGGCGCCAGTCACAGCACTGGAGCAGGGCACGGGGTGAGCACTGGAGCAGGGCACGGGGTGATGCCCGCTGCCAGACGGCATTGGAGGCAGTGGCGGGCAGCGTGATGCCTGCTCATTGCCCCACGCGACGGTATCAGCTGCCTGGCGCAGGCCAGTTATGTCACTGGACTTCAGATATTGGGTCGGGAATGGGGATTTTCCCTTGACACGAGGAAGCTTCGCTATCATTACTGTAAGAAGGTGGATTTTGTCGGATGGTTGATCCGGTGTTTGGCATAATAGTTACAAACATTATTGCAAAGTTATTTTGGCTTATGCTTAATTCCCAAGCCTCAAGCCTAAGCCCAAAACAGTTTAAGGTGCTCTGAATACCTAATATAGTCATATAACCAGGACATGACAAAGAAGCAGCTATATCTGTGATGCACATTTTCCAATCTCCTAGTATGAGATGTTCAATAAATGAGCCGCCCTGGTACACTTCGACTAAACTGGAACACTTGCTAAATTCGCACGGCTATAGTTCAAATCACGAGCGGCCCTTACCAGCTGCCGCATGCAGCCTCCGCCAGCTATCCATAAGGCCATCTGCTAGAATGACGCTATCAATCATCAGAGTCCGTCATCAGACCGTCATCAGACCGTCATCAGACCGTCATCAGACCGTCATCAGAGTCTGCCATCAGACCGTCATCAGACCGTCATCAGACCGTCATCAGACCGTCATCAGACCGTCATCAGACCGTCATCAGACCGTCATCAGACCGTCATCAGACCGTCATCAGACCGTCATCAGACCGTCATCAGACCGTCATCAGACCGTCATCAGACCGTCATCAGAGTCTGCCATCAGACCGTCATCAGACCGTCATCAGACCGTCATCAGACCGTCATAAGACCGTCATCAGACCGTCATCAGACCGTCATCAGACCGTCATCAGTCCGTCATCAGACCGTCATCAGACCGTCATCAGACCGTCATCAGACCGTCATCAGACCGTCATCAGACCGTCATCAGACCGTCATCAGAGTCCGTCATCAGACCGTCATCAGACCGTCATCAGACCGTCATCAGACCGTCATCAGACCGTCATCAGACCGTCATCAGACCGTCATCAGACCGTCATCAGACCGTCATCAGACCGTCATCAGACCGTCATCAGACCGTCATCAGACCGTCATCAGACCGTCATCAGACCGTCATCAGACCGTCATCAGACCGTCATCAGACCGTCATCAGACCGTCATCAGACAGTCATCAGACCGTCATCAGACCGTCATCAGACCGTCATCAGACCGTCATCAGACCGTCATCAGACCGTCATCAGACCGTCATCAGACCGTCATCAGAGTCCGTCATCAGACCGTCATCAGACCGTCATCAGACCGTCATCAGACCGTCATCGGTCCGTCATCAGACCGTCATCGGACCGTCGTCGGCGCCGTCATCAGACCGTCATCAGACCGTCATCAGACCGTCATCAGAGTCCGTCATCAGACCGTCATCAGACCGTCATCAGAGTCCGTCATCAGACCGTCATCAGACCGTCATCAGACCGTCATCAGACCGTCATCGGTCCGTCATCAGACCGTCATCGGACCGTCGTCGGCGCCGGATCTGCCGCCGGTGCGACATTGTCCGTCATCATTTCGCGCCGCGCGGCTCCTGTCGACATCCGGCCGTATCGACCGGCCAGACTCTGTCCGGCACCGGAACGGAGACGCCCCCAGCAGCAGACTGAGGCGCCCCTAGCAGCGGAACGGAGACGCCCCCAGCAGCAGACTGAGGCTGCTGTCGTAGATAGTCCTAACTTTCCTTAGCAGCGGAACGGAGACGCCCCCAGCAGCAGACTGAGGCGCCCCAGCAGCGGACTGGGGCTGAGGTTCCACGGCAATGGACCATTCGAGTCAGTGGACCTCCGAGGCTTCTCCCGGCAGTGGACCATCCGAGCTTCCCGGGCTCCACACTCCCCCTCCCCCTTATGGAGGCCGTACGGAACTCTGTTGGCACGGGCCAGGGATCCCCGCGATCCCGCGATCACCCCGCCGCGCCGTCACCCCTGCATGACTCAACTGGGGTAAACTTACAATAGGGTAGCTGGGGTCCGGGAAGAAGCCTGAAGGCGGCAAGTTGGGGAGTTGGGAAGGGGATGGCAAAGATTCAGGGAAGTCTAGCAGCCCAAATAGCTTTGCTGGAAGTAAGAAGAGTTAAAAACAAGCACAGTTCGCAAAGAAACCCATGATGCACTGAAGCGACGATCATCTTCGAAAAAACCTATAGGAGCACATGATGGATGCTCATATACCGATTACCTACCGACATGGCATAATGTTAAACCACACAAAATAATTCATACAATATAAGAGCGGCTAGTTCCTTTATACAATGCAGTTAGTTTTCAATTATTCATTATATTTTAGACTTAAGGTTTGTAATATTTTGGCCGAAAATGCATCTTATAGCCAATTGGGAAAGTGAACGGTTTCTTGCAATGTAGCGTTCCGCATTTACTGAACTTTTGTGTTCACAGCCGTGTACCGTGTCACGTTTAGTGAACGGTTTCCTTTTCTTCCTCACAGCAGTGTGGCTGTCGTATTTAGAGCGTTCCTTTTCTTCCTCAAAGCTGTGTTCCGTGTCGCATTTAGTTAACCGTCCCATTTTCTCCCTTACAACCGTGTAGCGTGTCACATTGAGCTGGCCGTTTCCCTTTCGTGCTCTCAGCAGTGTGCTCACCCGCCTCTGATGGGCTCACCTCCTCACCCCGGTCGCCTGGGGCGTCCCGTGATAGGCCCATTTTCTTGGAGTCAGCGTGTACCGTCAGCCTTTTGTCTGTCGAGAAACGTCGTCCGATTAGGTGAATGTCGGCCGCAGCAATCCCAGTCCCGCCGGGGGACACCGTTCGTCGGAACCGACGGCCAACAGGCCGACCGTCGGCTTCGTCTGTGGACCTGTCGTCGAAGGTGACAGCTGCCGGCTTGGCAAACCAAACGACCGCTCCACCGCCGCCGCCGCCGCCGCCGCCGCCGCCGACCGGACGGCCGCCGCGGTCGCGCTGTGGCTTGACGTCGGCTCGGCCGTCGGTGACGTCAGCCGGCGTGCGCTCGGTCAGCCACCAATATCACGCGTCGTCTGCGGCCGACAGGTGTCGCGGGACAACATCCACCACTGGAGGACACCGAGCGCCGGCCGGCTGGTCACCTCCACCGGCAATCTGCGCATGACCGTCCGGCAGCACCACTTCAAGAGCGGCGTGATGCAGCTCAAGTGCACCGCCTCGCTCGGAGACGTCTACTGGGAGAGCGTCCACGTGGACCTGCCGCTCTGGGGCGAGACGGCGCGGGGCGCGCGCAGCAACGGCCTCTTCGCTTCCGGTGAGTGGCGGGCGGGTTGGTGCTGAGAGGGCTGGTGATGTGGGGCGGTGGGTGGTGATGTGGCTGGTGATGTGGGGCGGTGGCTGGTGATGTGGGGCGGTGGCTGGTGATATGGGGCGGTGGCTGGTGATATGGGGCGGTGGCTGGTGATGTGGGGCGGTGACTGGTGATGTGGGGCGGTGGCTGGTGATGTGGGGCGGTGGCTGGTGATATGGGGCGGTGGCTGGTGATGTGGGGCGGTGGCTGGTGATATGGGGCGGTGGCTGGTGATGTGGGGCGGTGGCTGGTGATATGGGGCGGTGGCTGGTGATGTGGGGCGGTGGCTGGTGATATGGGGCGGTGGCTGGTGATGTGGGGCGGTGGCTGGTGATATGGGGCGGTGGCTGGTGATGTGGGGCGGTGGCTGGTGATGTGGGGCGGTGGATGGTGATGTGGGGCAGTGACTGGTGATGTGGGGCGGTGGCTGGTGATGTGGGGCGGGGGCTGGTGATGTGGGGCGGTGACTGGTGATGTGGGGCGGTGGCTGGTGATGTGGGGCGGTGGTTGGTGATATGGGGTGGTGGCTTGTGATGTGTGCCGGTGGCTGGTGATGTGTGGCGGTGGCTGGTGATGTGTGGCGGTGGCTGGTGATGTGGGGCGGTGACTGGTGATGTGGGGCGGTGGCTGGTGATGTGGGGCGGTGGCTGGTGATGTGGGGCGGTGGCTGGTCTGGTGGCGACAGTTATTGTGTGGTACCACGGATGATACTGCCACGACTGTGCTGGTACATACTCACATCAGGTATGAGAGTTAAACGGGAACCTTCAAGCTGTGCAACTACTAGTGGCCGGCAATGCGATCGTGGCTTTGCCTTGAGGTCAAAATCGTAATTTGGTCTTACCCCTGGGTGGTTTATTTTGCCCCCTCGGGATCGGCGACCTCATGGATTTCCTTCCGCTGTATCGCGCACGTGACCTGCGAGTATCAAGTCTGTGTCACCAACCATGTGACCTGAGGAGGCGGGCAAAAAATGATGGCGCTCACTTTTCGGCACTTGGCACGTGCCACGTGCCATCGATTGACCCGAAAATGATACCATCATCTGTCGCCTGTTTTGCCGCATCGGACGGTGCCACCCGCGTCGAAATCGGCTCGGCCGTTTGGGCTCCACGTGCCAATGTGCTCCGTCGGACACACAAACAAGCTCCTCCCACTTCCCGAGCGACGGCCCGGTGGAAATCTTTGAACTCTGAAAAACATGTAAACATGTTTCTAATCTTTCTACGATTTTGAATTAAATTGTAGTCATGTACTTATTGAATTTATTTGATTTTACTGCATTTTACTGCAGACGTTTTCAATGTTGCCAGTCACAGTTGCTCGTCATGTGGTTTTGCAATTGACTTAATATATACATTAGGCACACGGTTTCATGAATGCCTCAGTTGAGTACAAGTTTAACCACGTACACCTTGCGTATCGCCATCACTAAACACCACTACTGACACCCACAGGACTTTTGCATTTACACCGGCACCACCCGAGGGTTCACAATTCCATTTGAACGCCACAGTCAGGGAGGAGCCCCCCCCCCCCCCCCGGCGGGTCTGTGCCGTCCAAGCCAGTACCCGGGTCCGGCCTCTGTCCCACATGTTCTTGCATACCCTTCAGGCTGTCAGAGGTCACATGACAGACGTCGTCAGTTCTGTGCCATTTCCGTCATCGAATAAACACCAAAAGTTGAACTTAGCTCGTCACCAAACATAAGGCGTCACTCAGCCGTCCAATGTCCACCTATGCACATTTATCATATAATGCAATTTTTTTCTCAGAATGATTTATAATCTGGCCATAATTCTTCCGTATTCTCGATTCTCCAAAGAGGATAGCCGCTGATTGCGGCGTGGGATCTTCATTATCTGTTGTGTATGGCGGACTGCAGTCAGACTCTACCGCTGCGTTCTCCGCCCCTGAGCGCCCGACCCGTGTCTTCTATGAGAACATTGTGATAACACTGTGAGAACACTGTGTGATAACACTGTGAGAACGCTGTGAGAACACTGTGAGAACACTGTGAGAACGATGTGAGAACGCTGTGAGAACACTGTGAGAACGCTGTGAGAACAATGTGTGAGAACACTCTGAGAACACTGTGAGAACGCTGTGAGAACGCTGTGAGAACACTGTGAGAACACTGTGAGAACACTGTCAGAACACTGTGTGATAACACTGTGAGAACACTGTGAGAACGCTGTGAGAACACTGAGAGAACAATGTGAGAACACTGTGAGAACACTGATAACACTTTGAGAACACTGTGATAACACTGTGAGAACACTGAGAGAACACTGTGAGAACACTGTGATACCAATGTGAGAACACTGTGAGAACACTGTGAGAACACTGTGAGAACAATGTGATAACACTGTGAGAACACTGATAACACTTTGGGAACACTGTGAGAACACTGTGAGAACACTGTGAGAACACTGTGAGAACGCTGTGAGAACACTGTGAGAACACTGATATAACACTGTGAGAACACTGAGAGCACTGTGAGAACACTTTGAGAACAATGTGAGACCACTGTGAGAACACTGATAACACTGTGAGAACACTGTGATAACACTGTGAGAACACTGATATAACAATGTGAGAACACTGAGAACACTTTGAGAACACTGTGAGAACACTATGAGAACGCTGTGATAACACTGTGAGAACACTGAGAACACTGTGATAACACTTTGAGAACAATGTGAGAACACTGTGAGAACACTGATAACACTGTGAGAACACTGTGATAACACTGTGAGAACACTGAGAACACTGAGACCACTGTGAGATAACACTGTGAGAACACTGTGAGAACACTGTGAGAACACTGAGAACACTGGGAACACTGTGAGAACAATGTGATAACGCTGTGAGAACACTGTGAGAACACTGAGAACACTGAGAACACTGGGAACAATGTGAGAACACTGTGAGAACACTGTGAGAACACTGTGAGAACACTGAGAACACTGAGAACACTGTGAGAACAATGTGATAACGCTGTGAGAACGGCCGTGTCGCTGCCGGCAGTCCGTCAGACCATTAGTGAAATTAAACCGCGGCCGAAATGCAAGCCACCCACTGATGTCTGGACATCCCTCAAGTGGGCGGTCGTCGCCCGGCCGGATCCCGAGTGCGATGAGTCTGAAGGAGTATAGCTCTCCGCGCACGGTAGCGTTGGAAACTGCGATGATCTGGCTGCGGATCACGAGAAACAGTATTTCCCAGGTCTTTCGTGAGTCCGAGCTCCCAACAAGTGTTGTGGTACGCTCCGATAGCTCACTTATTTTGATATATTTTATAACAACTAATTATAAATGATCAAATGAAATAATTATTAACATCACGTTCCAACTTCCAAAGCAAACCCTAACGGGCCTGATATTCTATATGTATTACTGTCGTACCTTGGTTTTGTGTTAACCTTACACGACGTGCCATTACCTTAAATGAATTCCAAAGGTGTTGTCTCGTATGGTTATATTATGTTCTGCGTGTGTGCCACATCAGGAAACAAAATATATCCAGAATTGATGATGACGTCTGACGGCTGTCGACTCTCTGTTTCAGGAGGGAACCAGCCCTTACATTTCTTCCCGTCCGCCGCTACGCTGCTTGCAGTCTGCGTCGCACTTGTGCTCCGTTAATCGGGCGGGTTTGCGCTACACCTGTCCTCCGTTAATTGAGCGGGTCTGTGCTACACCTGTTCTCCGTTAAGCTGACCGCTCGCAGAGGCCAGGATCGGGCCGTCCGTCAGACAGAAGCCGCTGGCGGGAGCTCAACGCTTGCTATTCTGGTCGTTTCTTGTGATACGCAGAAAGAGAAAAGAGTGTAAACGCATGCGCTCAGTGTTCAGAGATGTGCAAATATACGTGTTTCATAGTGTTCCTTTTGTGGCGACAGGAAAGATGACGAACAAGCGGCTTTATCAAGACAGTTTAGATGCCATTTTCATAATTCCGGCTAAATCCTGCTCTTGTTTGACGCTATTTCATTTCCCTGTTTACAAATGTGTCGTCCGCTTTCAGCAACTTCTCATTATACCGCGCCTAAATTTCAGCCGGGTCTAACGTAATTTCACGGCAATTCAATCCGCGGACCGGGAGCAAACAGAGCAGTGTGGTGCGGCGACGGTGTTGCCGTCTCAGACGCACCCACTTGCTGCGCCGCCCGGGCCGGGCGCCCGGGCGGCGCCCGGCGGGCGGCTCGTCAGGCGGCAGGTGATTGCGAGTCGACGCACCCACTTGCCGCGCCGCCCGGGCCGGGCGCCCGGGCGGCGCCCGGCGGGCGGCTCGTCAGGCGGCAGGTGATTGCGAGTCGACGCACCCACTTGCCGCGCCGCCCGGGCCGGGCGCCCGGCGGGCGGCTCGTCAGGCGGCAGGTGATTGCGAGTCGCCCGACGGAGCCGCGAAAAATCCGCACAGCAGGCCGCCTCGTTTCAGAACGGCTGGAGGCGGCGTTCGGGCGGCCCGGAGTGATGGCTATTTAGCGGCGAGTTCGGCTATTTGGCGACAGTGTCGTTAGCGGGTGGCTGGACACGCAGACAAAACAAACTCGTCACGTGGCGCGTGAGCTCGTCACGTGGCGTGTGACCTCGTCACGTGGCGTGATAGATCGTCACGTGACGCGAGAGATCGTCACGTGTTGTGGGAGGAGTGACACCGGGACATGTGATGCCTGGTGTTGTCGTCAACCGCACAGGCAATTTGTGGGAGAAATAATGACATCAAAACACGACATAACAGGGGCTGTTACTGATATAGACATGAGAGACAACACGGTGAGAGACGGGAGGTCATCGTCCCTGCAGAGAGAGCCAACAATGGCTTAATGCTAAGCGGGCATGTTTAATAAAACGCTCGCGTTAATGGGGTTGGGTATGTTAGGTTTTTGTGCATACAAAAATCAGCGTATTTTTCACGATTTTTGGATATACTTCTCAGACACAACTTGGACCGCCTTCTGTACTAAAACTACCACTTAAACTCTCGTATTTTTTTTAACAAACATTCTTGACTTTATGTGTGACGTCACGACTATAGCATTTGTGACGGCGCTGGCGACGCATGCGCCATTAGTGGACTTAGTGCGTTGAAGGCCATAGAACAACGCTGGAGGATATTCGTTTACATAGCAATTTCAAAATAGTGGAACATTGTCCACTAATTGTGGAACATCTTCCATTAAGCTCGTTTGAGTAGATATCACCATTACACCAGACTGAGATTTGATCCAATTTGCTCAAACATGGTGTAAGAGTGATCTTGGCTCCTTTTAATTCGAAATCGTGCCTTACAAGTACTGTTAACAACACAAACATCCAGAGCGGAGTATTTTTTCTTCTGACATTTTGACCTTCAATTGGTAGCGTAGCAGCTTTTGCGAAGACTGCTACGCTTCCATATGCGCAACCGATTTACTTTTTTCCGACGGCAGTTGCCGCTTTTTCGCGAATAAGAACTAGAGCTGCAATATCTCCGGAAAGTATCATACCGGTACCATACAACAACACAACCAATAACACAATGTTCCACCAATATACCGGCGCTGTCATTAGTATTTTGTCGCACATATGTTCGCATGCCGCACAGTGCATGCCGCAGGCATCTAAGAAGTGCTTGCGGTGCCTAAAAATGACCCGCTGTGTCGTGCACTGTACCGTATGTCATGCAGCTCGAAACGTGGAAGGAGCTTATTTTAGCCAAGTTAGCGGGCACTTATTTTCGCGACCAGCACCTGACGTGAATTTTGTATAATACCACGGAAACAACACCAACAAAGGCAATACCTAGGCTGCAACAACCATACGACCAATGTGATACACAACAGCAGACGGTAAATTGACGCACTGGCGCCGTAATCGTGATCATGTGATGGTGAAAGAAACCTTCATGCTCCACTACTAGTTGACAATGTTCCACTGTTTTGAAACTGCTATGTAAACGGGGCTAATAACAGAGATACATCCGCTGATGTTTAGCGAATAGAAGAGTTGGAAGAGTTACGTCTCAGCAGCGGGGTGTGCCATGTCGCCGTTCCTGTTTTAGCGGATAGAAGAGTTACGTCTCAGCAGCCGGGTGTGCCATGCCGCGGTTCCTGTTTTAGCGGATAGAAGAGTTACGTCTCAGCAGCCGGGTGTGCCATGCCGCGGTTCCTGTTTTAGCGGATAGAAGAGTTACGTCTCAGCAGCGGGGTGTGCCATTCCGCGGTTCCCCTTGGTTCCTGGCACCCCAGGCGGTTCCTGTTTCTTTGCTTCGAAGAACAAAACTGTCGCTTCGTTGAGTTCTGATTTCCTCATTTCTTGGAAGAGTTCTTCAATCTTGCCTCACAAGTTTTCCTTTCCAATTTGCTCCCAATGTTGCTTTTGTCAGCCAGGCCAAAACTCCATCTTTCTTTTGTGTTGACTGTTGTGTGTATTGATGAGTAGGTATCTAATTTCTAATTCGATTTATATATCAGTATAATTCACCAAATACCAAATACCAAATACTTCTCGGTACCTACTCACAATACAATTTGACAACAGGTGAGAGGTGTTGATGTGGATACTGACTAGGGAAACTGTTTTGGTTTTGTGAGTTTTCTCAAATCGATTCATGATATACTGCGCCGTTTACAGCTGAGTGATGGCACTTATGTTTTATTTTGATGATGCCAAAAACATATTGATGTTTGAATGTAGGTAGATGTAAATTAACATTGGAGGCATGGGGTCCAGCTGTGAATGACATGATCAAATAAATGAGTTTTGGACAGTTTGGTTTCACTTTGTAATGGTGTGAGGTCACTCTACCTTTGTTTAATACCTGTCTATTGTTTTACCTTTCCCATGCTATTGGTGGGCGCCATGTGACCTTAGTTGTCGGAGCGCCCTTAAACTCTAATAATCATCAACCCATGCTATTGGCGGCTGGATGATGTCAGTTCTGGATTCTGGTGCTTATTTTCTGCTATTTCAAAACTGATGTTTGTAGAAGTGGGAACTTTGCATAAGAAATAAATTCACTGGAGGCCAATTGCATGAAAAAACAAACATTTTAGGAGTTATCTCACCTGGTTCTCTACCCTGGTTGGGTTCCTTACCTTAGCATCAGAGACAAATGGCAATTGGAATGGGAAGGAGTTTGAAGGAACCCTGAATCCTAGACGCGCTAGCCTCTGTAGATAGTTCTAAATTCCTAGACGCGCCAGCCTCTGTAGATAGTCCTAACTTCCTAGCACGCCAGCCTCTGTAGATAGTCCTAACTTTCTAGATGTGCCAGCCTCTGTAGATAGTCCTAACTTCCTAGACGCACCAGCCTCTGTAGATAGTCCTAACTTACTAGACGCGTCAGCCTTTGTAGATAGCCCTAACTTCCTAGATGCGCCAGCCTCTGTAGATAGTCCTAACTGCCTAGACGTGCCAGCCTCTGTAGATAGTCCTAACTTTCTAGACGCTTTAGCCTCTGTAGATAGTCCTAACTTCCTATACGCGCTAGCCTCTGTAGATAGTCCTAACTTCCTTGACGCACCAGCCTCTGTAGATAGTCCTAACTTCCTAGACCCTTTAGCCTCTGTAGATAGTCCTAACTTCCTAGACGTGCTAGCCTCTGTAAATAGTTCTAACTTCCTAGACGCACCAGCCTCTGTAGATAGTACTAACTTCCTAGATGTGCCAGCCTCTGTAGATAGTCCTAACTTCCTAGACTCGCCACTGTAGATAATCATAACTTCCTAGCAGGGACGCAGCCAAACTTTCGTCAAGGGGAGGGGGCACAGCATCCCGAGGGCCTCCCCTCGGTCACTCCCCCCCCCCCAAAAAAAAATGGCGCGAAATAGTATATCCTCGGATTTAGGCCACTATATTTTGCCGGGCCCCTAAATAGTCGCAAAAAAGTCCGACAGCCCCATGTCGAACAGAACCTATGCGCATATTGACTGATAAGTTTGCAGTCTGATCCAAAATAATTTGCGGCCCTGTTGGCACCATGATGTTAAGTATTAACACGCGCACCGCCGTGGGGGCGGATATCCGTCCCCTGAGGTTTTCGTAAATATTGGAAAACGTCGGCACGCAGCGCCACCAAACTTGGCGTAACTCTTTGGGGAACAATCACCCACATTTTGTGCTATTTGTTTATCTCGAGTCATCTCAGGTCAGGTCAACAGGTCACGTTAAGTGATCCCACCTCCTAGCAAGTTTTTGAAAGTTTGTGGTCGTGCCAAAGTGATCGACCTAGCGGTTTGAAACTCACAAGATTCAATTAGACCATAAGTACCTACAATTCGTATATCTCGAATTTGTAATATCGGTGACCTAAGGTCAGTTTTATTTTGTAAACTTCCATTATAAGTAAATGGAGAAAATGAAAACACGTAAAAATCCACATAAAACGCTTAAATTTAACCAGTTTTCACCAGATACCTACACCATTCTTGTGCCAAATGCAAAGACCCAAGTCACATTTGTGTTATGTGACCTCTACGAGGTCAACTCAGGTGACCCAAGAGGTCACGTGTGTTTTTTCTTCAATAACTTTTTACCAAATGAAGGTAGTGTAATGGAATTATCCACATTGTGTTTCGCTCGTCGAGACATGTTGATTGATTTCAAATTTGAACTTGATCTGACCTTGACCTGAGCACAGGACAGGCCAATTTTCGAATATGACCTAACTAGGTCATCCGATATACCAATCGATGCGTCTCGACAGAGAAACACCATGGTAAAAACTGTAGGATCACTTTATCATGCGTATCTCAAAAGTTATTCCCTAAAAACAATCCGCGATTTTGAGAATGTTTCACGTTCGATGGCCTTCCCTCAGCTAGATATTGACTCGTGATCAAATCTGATGAAGCCTGAGGGACAACAGATTAAACTATCTTTCTTACGTTTTTTTTTTCGCGCGTCGTTTTTTTTAATCAAATTATCTTTTGGACGTTTTTTTTCGCGCGTCGTTTTTTTTTCTCGCGCGTCGCGAGCTCTTTTTGTTCTAGAGATATAGACGGGTTTTGGTAAAGACACCCATATATGGCCTAAATTGTACCTTTGTTGACCTCTGGCAGGGGCGTAGGCAGAATTTTCCGGGGGACAAATGGGATCAGAGGGGCCCTCATAGCCAAGGGGGCCCACATCATTAAAACAGTACAGTATGCTGTATGTTGTGAAACAACGACAAATAACTTTCGACAACGAATGTTTTTTTGGGGGGGAGTCAAAAACTCAAAATTTCGCAAATCCGCGATAGCCATTTTCAATATATTGTCATTTCCTTTCTTTCGGTGTTTTTTATTGGCAATTTTCTTCAAAACTCGTTTTTCTACGATTTTCCAACCATTTATTGTTTGTCCACCAAAAATGGCATAACATGACGTTATTAAAACGTCACTATCTCCTAAAGTACACCACCATTTTCATTTAATTGTTGTGATAAGACGTATAATTTATGCAGCATAAGGTACTAAAAAGTGGACGCCGATATCTATCATTGTTTTCAAGTTATTGAGAAAATAAGGGAGGGGTGGCAGATTCTGCCACCTCCAGCGGGGCGCGGGTTAATGCAAATATTATCCTGAATCTTCTTCAATTCGGATTCAGGAAACAAACAGTACGTACATGCCGATTGTGCATATCTACGATGAAGTTACAAAATCTCTACAAAATAACGAAGTAACATACTCCTTATATCTTTATTTACAGAAAGCTTTGAATACCGTTTGCTTAGAAATTGTCTTGAAAAAATACACCACATTGTGATACGAGGGGTTTCTACAACATGATATGGACATATCTTAACACGCGCCCTGGAAGGCCTCTGATAATTACACGCCCAGAGGGGGCCCCGGGCGGATTCCACCCCCTAAAATATTGAAAACGTAGGGGCCTCTAAAGGCTGACAGAGGGCCCTCTACAGATCGGCAGAGCCCTCTAAAGGCCAGCAGAGGGCCCTCTACAGATCGGCAGAGCCCTCTAAAGGCCAGCAGAGGGCCCTCTACAGATTGACCTGGACGCTCTGCATATCGACAAGGCCCCTAAAGGCTGGAAGAGGGCTTTCTACAGGTCGGCATGGCCCTCTAAATGCTGGTAGAGTTCCTCTGCAGACTAGCAGGGAGATCTACAAATCGGCAGGGCCCTCTAAAGGCCAGCAGGGCCCTCTAAAGGCCGACAGGGCCCTCTAAAGGCAGACAGGGCACTCTAGAGGCTGGAAGAGCCCTCTAAAGGCCGGAAGGGCCCTCTAAAGACCTCCAGAGCCCTCTAAAGGCCGGAATGACCATCTTAAGGTCGGCAGAGGGTCCTCTATAGATTGGCTAGGGCACTCTGCAGATCGACAGGGCCTCTAAAGGCTGGACAAGGGCCCTCTACATGCTGGCATAGTCATCTAAAGGCCGGCAGAGGGCCCTCTACAGATATGCAGGGCCCTCTAAAGGCCAGCAGAGGGCCCTCTACAGATTGACTTAGATACTCTGCAGATCGACAGGGCCCATCAATCCTGGAAGAGGGCCCTCTACAGATCGACAGGGCCCTCTAAAGGCCGACAGAGGGCCCTCTCCAGATCGACAGGGACCTTCTACAGATCGGCAGGGCCCTATAAAGGCCGGCAGAGGGCCCTCTACAGCCGACGGGGGTCCTCTAAATGCCGGCAGGGGGCCATCTGCAGATCGGCAGGACCCTTTAAAAGCTGGTAGAGGGCCCTCTCAACACTGGCTGGGATCCTTTTGTACGTATTTACATATACATGCCTTTAACAGACAAGCAAATGAGCTGTTATGTATTCGTGTTACGATTTTATAGGTTCGTGGGCGTTCTTTTATGCGACGTAAGGCGTTTTGCAAGCGCCTAACACCATCCAAAACAGGGGGCCCTCGCTCGGTCGCCAGAGGGGCCCGCCTGGCCTCCATGGGGGGGGGGGGGGCATGGCCCCCTTGCCCCCCCCCCCCCATTGCCTACGCCCTTGACCTCTGGTGATCTTAATGACCTAAATGACCTGACCTAAAATAATGACTTAGTACTTTCATTAGACCTTGCTTCGAGCTATCTAACTTGTTTCTGTTTGTCGCTATACGTTGCATGACTTTTGAAATATTATAGGGGCGGGTATCCACCCCCCCCCCCCCCCGTCGGTTCGAACTTGGTGCGGACCCCGTCGGTGCGTTGGTTAACTATTTTAGATGCACGCCCAAGGCACCTTGAAGGTCCTAGCAGCAACACAATCAATAAGAGGCAACGCGGAACGTCTGGCCCTCAGCATTTTACGTTGTCCCGATGTGACATTACATTGTAAACACATAAATTCGAGGTAATTCACAGTCACTCATGTGTAGACTATGGAGTGTGGAGACGCTTTACGCGAAACGATCCGTCATAAGTTTGGAAAGACAACTTCAGAAAATAGCAACGTATAAAACTTCAGTTGAAAATGTTGCGCTCACGGGCTTTTCGAGTAGCTTGTCTTAGTTTATGGCCACTTGCAGATCCAGCAGGAGGGGGGGGGGGGGGCAAGATGACATGCCCCAAACCGCCCAAAATCGCCCAAAATTTGACACATTTTTTTATTTTAAAAGACAAATTAACCCTCGCCAGTGCAGGGGGTGGATTCCCCCCCCCCCCTTCCTCGGTGTTTCGGGAATAACTCGCGTAAATATCAACCGATTGCGATGCAACTTTCAGTACCCTACTTGTGAACAATTTGACACATGTTCCGAAATTTTGAAGTTGTAGGTTGCATGACCCGTGACCTTTGATCTGTTTCTCAAGGTCATGTCAGGCGCAACTGGCGTCCGTAGTATTGATCTTTGTAACTTGTGCAGTTCCATAGTGTTTGTTGTTCAGGAGCATATGCACAGGTGTTTCCAGGTGACAGTTGTGGTTTACCTTGAGATTGTGACCTCGATTGACCTTTTCAGAGGTCAACCAAGGTCACTGACCTCCGATGACCTGATATTACTTTTTTGGCTTCTGGCAGTTTCTAGGACATTTTGTGACGCTGATTTCAAATATCGGATCCATTTTACATAATTATATGTTTCACAGGGGTCATGCGCCTCCACAGGTCAACCGAGGTCACTGACCTCAAATGACCTGACATGGCCGGACATGACCGTTTTGGAATTTGGCAGTTTCTAGGACATTTTGTGACGCTGATTTCAAATTTGGCACCCATTTAGCATAATTGTATGCTCATTCGCGATTCTAGCTCGATTAAATTAAATGTATACGCATTTACAATTTGATGGAATTTTGGGTCATTGACATGACTTCAGAGGTCACCTAATGACCTAGGACCTTAAAATCGGGTATCAATGGGTTCCTCTCGTGACAAGCAACACGCTCGTTTTTTAATCGATCGAAGCTCTGGCCCAATTAGGGGCGACACGCTAAGAAAGAGGGGAGAGGGATTGTACCACCCACCCCTTCCCTGCACGGTCACGCACTGATCGCGCACGCTGCACGGGCGAGGGTTTTAACCAGCAAATGATAACCAAATGATAAGCAAATGATGACCAGCTGGGGTATTCAGTCGAATACGCTGGGGGGCAGATTATGCCCCCTCGTTATCTTCCGAACCAATAACTGCAGCGAGACGCGCAAGGCGGTAATCGAAAGCTCTCAATGAACCGCATTGTCGAAGAGCATCCTAAGGGTTCGTCCGGCGTGGCACCACCAGACACACGGTAGCGTTGCCAAGAAGAGAGTGTGTGTATTACTGCTTTCGGTGAGCGCGTATATATATGCTTGGAAATGAGGACGCAGGACCGGTTACCTCGGGCGGGTCCCGTGAGCCCGCCGCACGCACAATGGCTCGTTGCGTAGCGGCGAGACGGGATTATCCATCTGGGTCGCGTTTGCGTCTGCAGGCGCTTGCAGACCGACCCGCTGCTGGACCGATCCGGAGAGATGGTCTCGCGTCCATTGTCCACGCCACAGCATCTAACGCTTATAAGACATTTTCAAAATAAGGTCACATCTCAGGTTACTGCCAGGTCAAATGTCAAAATTGAGGTATTTAAGTTTTTGGGCCATAATTTCCATCTAAAGCCTTAGATTGAGACTATTATCGCACAAAGTACTCTCAAAAGGTATAATACATCTCCTGCATTAAGAAAAAGTGCAATTGTAAGTAAAGGTCAAGGTCAAAAACCCATAAGGTCACAAAAAGTCACTGTTGGCAAGAGGTCTACAAAAGTCATGCGACACATGTTCGATGGGTTATTTTACACATATAATTTGATAGTAGCAGCCATTTTTACAACCTGACACCATATAAGGTCAAGGTCAGGTCACATAAGATCAAAATTTGAAATTTATTAATATAATTAAAAAGACATGTTACTAGACCAGTTTTGTCTCAGAAATACAGGGATGATTGCATTTATTTGTCTGTATTTTGTCACCACTAAAAGCAAAACAACGTAACATCAAAAAATGACGCCATGAGTTACTTATACTTAGGGAGCCATAAGTCAGTCAAACATAAAGATATTGCTTTGAAATTTGGTTTGGGTATCGTCCATACCTGGTTCACTCATATATATTCAGTCTTTTATATCTTTCAAAAAAATGTGAAAAGTTTTCTGAGAAAAAATATTTGTATTTTTAGGGGTCAAAAACACAAGATTTCACAAATCCGAGATCGTCATGTTGAAGAAAATGTCATTTTCGTTCTTTTGACGTTTTTAATTTACAACTTGCCACTAAACTCGATTTTGTACGATTTGTCAAACATTTATCGTTTTTCGACCAAAAATGGCGTGACATAACGTCATTAAAACGTCATTATCTCCCAAAGTACCACATCAATTTCATTGAAATTTTTGAAAAGACGTAGTTTTAGCGCAGCATAAGGTACTGTAAGTTTTACGTCGATACCTGTCAGAGGGGTCGGGCTGAGGGGTCAAGGCCTTCTCCCATTGGGCCACGGGCTCTCCGGTCCCCTCGACCCAATGGGGGGGGGGGATGGCAAGTGCCCCCTGTGCCCCCCTGGCTGCGCCCCTGCTTCCTAGATGTGCCAGCCTCTGTAGATAGTCCTCTTCCTAGACACATCAGCCTCTGTAGATAGTCCTAACTTCCTAGACGCACCAGCCTCTGTTGATAGTCATAACTTCCTAGATGTGCCAGCCTCTGTATAGTCCTCTTCCTAGACATGCCAGTTCTGTAGATAGTCCTAACTTAGTTAATGAGACATTATTGCAAAAGTTAATCCTAACAAAACTAGCCACTGTTCATTATTCACCACTAAGTTTCCTTTCACTGGCTATTAAGTTCTAGATGAGATAAGAAAATAATCAAGCAGAGCATACATTAGTCAGTCACAACTTTTGTAAGCATTCCATTCCATGTGGTTCTTTGCTCAAAACTGGGAGCAATGACATCTTGTCAGGTTGAATTTGGCAATCTAATGTTCCTTTTGAGGTTTTGTAAGCATTCCATTCCATGTGGTTCTTTGCTCAAAACTTTGTGCAATGACATCTTATCAGGTTGAATTTTGCATTATAATGTTCCTTTTGAGGTTTTGTAAGCATTCCATTCCATGTGGTTTTCTATGCTCAAAACTTGTGCAATTACATCTTGTCCGGTTGAATTTTGCATTCTAATGTTCCTTTTGAGGTTTTGTAAGCATTCCATTCCATGTGTTTCTTTGCTCAAAACTTTGTGCAATGACATCTTGTCAGATTGAATTTTGCATTCTAATGTTCCTTTTGAGGTTTTGTAAGCATTCCATTCCATGTGGTTCTTCTTTGCTCAAAACTGGGAGCAATGACATCTTGTCAGGTTGAATTTTGCATTCTAATGTTCCTTTTGAGGTATAATTTTATACTCTGCACCCTGTTCACCAACGGCGACTCAAGGCCATACGGCGACTGCGCTCACTGACGTTTTTTGGCGGTGAAGGAAAACGCCGCAACAGCGCCATATTTGTACGCAAATCCGAGATTACGGCCGAGATTACGATTGGGCGATCCATTTCGAAATCCCACTTTTGCGGGATCGGTCATGGAAACGGTACTTGTAATCAAGATTCCGTAATCGCTTTCCGAATCCAATACCAAAGATGAAGACCATGGAAACAAGGCTATAGACTCCTTTAACCCGGGCGGCGCTGGGGTCTCCAGCCGAACGCGCGGCGCTGGGGGTAAATTCCCCCCCCCCCTCGTATCTTCCGAACCAATGACCGCAACGATACGCGCAAGGCGGCGATCGAAAGCTCTCAGTAAGAAGAATCTAACGCATACTCGAAATTCTTAAAATAAGGTCACATGTCAGGTCAAGTCAGGACAAATGTTAAAATTGAGGTATTTGGGTTTTTGGGTCATACTTTCCATCCAAAGCCTTAGATTGTGACTAATATCGCACAAAGTGCTCTCAAATATATGATGCATCTCCCGCATAAGCAAAGGTGAAATTGTAAGCAAAGGTCAAGGTCAACGTCAGGTCACAGAAGGTCACAGGTCTACGAAAGTCATGAGACACATGTTGTATGGGTTATTTTACACGTATAATTCGATAGTAGCAGCCATTTTTACAACCTGAACCCATATAATGGCCCTCAGGTCAAGGTCAGGTCACAAAAAGGACACAATTTGAAATTGATTAATCTAAAAAAACAAGGCATGTTTCTAGACCACTTGTATCTCCGAAATACAGCGGTGGCATTTATTTGTCTGTATCTGGTCAATAAAAGGCCAAAAACGTAACTTAGAAAAAATGACGTCATGAGTTACTTATACCTTGGGAGCCATAAGTCAGTCCAAAATACATATATTGCTTTGAAAATTGGTTTGGATATCGTCCATACTTGGTTCTCTAATATATCTTCCATTTTTTTCTAATTGTGGAAATTCTTCCTAAAAAAAATATGTTTATTTTTATTTTTGGGGATTAAAAACCCACAATTTCGTAACTCCGAGATAGCCATTTGGACGAGAAAATTTTCTTTTGACGTTTCTATTTGCGTTTTTAATATAAACTTTATTGTCTACGATTTTACACACATTTAACCTTCCCCACCAAAAATGGCATGACATGACGTTACTAAAACGTTATTATCGCCCAAACCACTTCACCAATTTAACAAAAAAATACACAGAAGACGTAGAATTGATGTAGCTTAAGGTACCGAAAGTTCCACTTCGATATCTTTCATAGTTTTCAAGTATTGAGAAATTCCGGAGGGTAGGGGGTAAAATTTACCCCCCCCCTCCAGCGCCGCGCGGGTTAAAGGAAATAGTTCACCTTCAACATTAGTTTTAAACTGAAATAGCAGTTTTGTAGCCCATGTTGGGAAACCCCTATCTGCAAGTTTTCTTGACTGGAAAGACTCCAGCCGAATATATTTGTTGTTTTTTTGGCGAAGGAATGCGGTGCTAGCGAAAGAATTTGGTGCTGGATCTAGCCCGGGCAGAGGCTATACCATCAGCCAATCAGCTTGCAGCTGGTGCTAGCAAAAGAACCGCCGGCCGCCGGTTGGCACATCTCTAATGCGAGTCTATCCTTACGCGACTACTTTCGAATCTGATTGGCTGAACCATTTTTTTTATTCGCTTGACGTCAGGACTCTGACCTATATGCCATATATGACATGAAATTGTCTGGATATCAATATAATAATAATAATAATACATTTATTTCGGACACACACAGAGTGGTACATAACACACCAATCATTCAGTCATCATACGGTCATACGGTCACTGCTTCCATCTGCCTTTCAGCAACTATGGGGTTGAGAAAAGCACTAAACATATTCTGTACGGCAGCTTTTCCTGTTGATGCTAGGTCTAGATGCATGATAGCATAATCCTGTCTTAGCTGATAATGATTGGAAGCGAAGAGTCCATTACCTCCATTGGCATTGAGTGCACACGTGACGATGTGATTCTCGCTACAATTGAGCCTTTTCCAAAAGCATAGTTGCCTGCTTGCAACCAGCATCTGCAATCGGCACCGTGTTCCTGCATTTGGTCAACTCCAGCATCTCTCTCTCCGATGTTCCTGATTCCTGGAAACATTCCCTCGTCTTTCCCATCCACAAGTCCGGCGACCCATCCAATCCATCTAACTTCCGGCCAATATCCATAGTTCCTGTGATTGCCAAAATTGTAGAGCGGGCCGTTTACCAACAGCTCTACAGTTACCTTTCCATGAATCATCTCCTCGCACCCACTCAGCACGGTGTTCGTGCTCGCCACTCGACGGAAACCGCACTGATAACCATTTCTGACCACATCCTTTCCGCTAACGACCCGGGAGAGATTTCCCTCCTTTGCCTGCTGGACTTGACCAAATGCTTCGATGTGATAGACCATTCCAAACTTCTGACGAAATTACAGCTCTACGGAATTGACATCTCCTGGTTTTCGGCTTACCTTCGGGACCACACACAGAGTGTCAGCTTCACTGACAACCTGGGAATTACCAAAAAGTCTGCACCACTTCCCAATGGCATCGGGGTTTTTCAAGGCTCTGCTCTCGGTCCGCTGCTCTATTGCATCTTTGCCAACGACCTGAGTCTGTATGCCGAAGGCTCAGTGATCGTTCAGTACGCCGACGACACTCAAATTTTGATTAGCGGCAAAAAATCTTAATTCAAAAAAGTTGTCGCTCAAATGGAGCGTACCTTGGCCTCTCTTGATGTTTGGTTCCGCGCCAGCGGACTGAAAGTAAACGCCGGAAAGACTCAGCTGATGCTTTTGGGAAGTGGTCAAAATTTACAAGTCCTCAGATTCACGGTGAAATTTCGCGATCATGATCTCATCCCCGTTTCGGAAGCAAAAAACCTTGGTTTACTCTTTGATCGCACTCTCAGCTGGGACAACCACGTATCTGCAGTCACTAGGCACTGCGTTGGCACTCTCATCGGTCTATCACATCTTAGGAGCTACCTGCCACTCTCTGTTGTCTCCGAACTGGTCAGTGCCTTGGTTCTCTCACAGATCCGTTACTGTATATCAGTGTACGGCAATGGTACACAGAAAAACTTATCCCGGATCCAAAAAACTATTAACTATGCAGCAAAAGTTATTTTCGGCCGCAAAAAAAAATTGATCATGTATCGGATCTATTAGAGAAACTCGGTTGGCTCAGTGCTGGCGACCTGGTGCAGTACCACACACTGTGTCTGGTACATAAGGCACGCCGCCTGGGCGAGCCGGAGGCGCTGGCCAGCGGCCTCGTCCGCGTGTCGGACACCCGTGACCGTCACACTAGGCAGGACGGTAGTCTGTATGTGCCCAGGTCTCGAACGGAGATGGGCCGCCGGCGCTTCCTTAGACGTGCGCCGCAGCAGTACAACCAGCTACCACCGGACTTGACACGGCTCCCGGTACCCGTGTTCAGCAGACACCTCAGGCGCCACCTGTGCCGGGACCTGGGCTGAGAACCTGTTCTGCCGGCGTTGAGCTTGTCTTCTTATATCTTATACGACAGCATGTATGGAATGTGTGCGTGTCTGTCTGTTTGTGAGCATGTTTTGGACCACCCTCCTCGTATGTTTTATCTTTTTGACGAGAGGCCGTAAGAGCCACAAGTTTATTGTGGATGGTTTCAATATATGTCTATGTCTATGTCTAAGCATGTGACAGGGCAGTATATTTGCATCATGGCATAAGTCATGATTTCTTACCCAACGAGGTAACCGAAGCAGTTTCTTTATACAAGAATGATATGCCACACATAATTGTCTAAAAGCTCGTTTCTCTCCTGCAGCATTCCAGAGCTCGCAGCCATACATATGCATACAGTTAGCTCTAAAAGTTGCAGGAGTACTGGTCTATCAGCATAATCTAATTTCGCACACAGCATATTTACATTATAATACATGGAACGCTAAACTCGTCTCATGTCAGCAACATCCCTTATGTCACAGCGCACTACATGACCCAGATATTCAAATTCTTTGACCCAGGCGAGCTGGTGGCCATTCAACAGAATACAGGGCACACTCGAGTTAATGAGATGGGTGGGAGAGTAAGTACGTTGCGGATGAAAATACATGCAAACAGTTTTCTTCACATTGAAAACAATATCTCGCTTAAGAGCAAAAGATTCGCATAAATGTACAAGCTGCTGAAGGCCATCTCTCGTGGGAGACAATAATACCAGGTCGTCTGCATAGGCAGTTTATATTTATTTTTATATATTTATTTATTATATTTACAGCAGTTTTCCCTATATGACACCCAGTCTTTGATTTTTGTATCACATGCAACAGTTAATCAATATCTACACTAAACAACATAGGCGACAAGTTGCTACCCTGGCGCACACCATTCTGGACAGAACATGGGACGGGCACAGAGTTTGACCATTTGACAGTCATTTTTTTTGGGCTCGGTACCACATCAGGAGGAGCTGAATGTAAGACTGAGGTACCCCTCTCGCTGCAAGAATTTCGAAGAGTTTCGAGTGACACACCCGATCAAATGGTTTGCTCGCATCCAAGAAGCACGCATACACTGGGCTACCCTGATTTGTGTAGTGGTTTACAGCGTCTTTGTGGGCAAATGTGGCATGTGTGGTGGACAAGTTGGACTTGCCCCCAAACTGAGCGTCATTGGTATGCAGGAACTGCACGACCCTTTCGCCAAGAGTCAACTCTAAAACTTTGGACAAGCTAGTGGAGAGAGCTATTGCCCTATAGTTTGAAACCTCATCTAACATGCCACTCTTATCCTTCACCAGGGGAACTAGAGTTGAATGAATGAAGCTCTCTTGCAGGGTTGTATGATTCATCATAGAGTCAAACAACACAGCTATGCAAGTGACTGCCTTCGGTTGAAGATGCAACAAGTGATCAGAGGCTATAAGATCCCCGCCAGGTGCTTTCCCACTTTTAAGCTTTCCAATAGCCTTGAGTGCATCCTCAGTAGTGATTGGAGGAATTCGTGCAGCTGGAGCTTGCTGTAGCCGGTCCAACACATCCAGATTGCTGCTACAGCTCGGGTCATTCAACATTTTCTGAAAGTGGTTACTCCACATATCAGCTATTTCGGCATCACCAGTAAGACCTCCAATGCTGGGTGGGAGAGGACAACGTCCACCATGTCATGAGATATATCAATATATATCTCCATTGTTTTTACCCTAGACAAAATATTGTTACCGCCACAGAGAAAATGCCACCGATGAAGCATTGTCAGTTATAATTTGCACTATAGTCGTGACGTTATAACTATAAGTACCAGGAGATTGGGTGCTTTAGTTTTCTAATCATTTTTTAGTTCATATATTTTTTTTTTACATTTTAGATATGAAAAACTCTCCTTGTTTTTATGAGCCCAAGAAATTGGTACCTTACAAAATTGTACCCAACTCCATTATACCGGTATGTTTTAAGGTCAGCTCTGATGTAGTTTAATGCCAGTGTTACAGGCTATGTGTTACTTTAATTAGTATAATGCCAATTTCAACGGTTCAGATGCAACTGTATATATCTCAACCAAGCACTCGCGATTCAAACACATTGTGTCTTGACCCTGGATATTCCGTATCAGGTACAAGGGCGTAGGCAAGGGGGGCCCAGGGGGCCTTTAGTAACCCTGTCGATCTGCAGATTGCCTCAGCCAATCTATAGAGGACCCTCTGCCGGCCTTTAGATGGCCCTCCCGGTCTTTAGAGGGCCTTTCCGGACTTTAGAGGGCCCTGCCGATCTGTAGATCGCTCTGCCAATCTGCAGAGGGCCTCTGCCGGGATTTAGCGTGCCCTGCCGACCTGTAGAGGGCCCTCTTCCAGTTTTTAGGGGCCCAGTTGATCTGCAGAGTGTCCCAGCCAATCTGTAGAGGACCCTCTGCTGGCCTTTAGAGGGCACTGTGGATCTGTAGAGTGAGTGTAGAGGGCCCTCTGCCGGCCTTTAGAAGGCCCTGTCGATCTGCAGATAGCCATCTGCCGACCTTAAGAGGCCCCTGTCGATCTGTAGAGGGCCCTTTGCTGGCCTTTAGAAGGTCCTGTGTGGTAGAGGTGGGTGGTCTGCCGGTCGAGCGCCGGTGAGGCTCTCGAAGGAAGACCAGTCAAAGTTCTCATGGTTTTTCAGTGTATGCTAGTAACGTCTGAGAAGAGAACAAGGCTTTGACAATGTAGGCTTTGGCTTTGACTCGAACTCGGGCTGCCACTACCAGGAAAGGTCAGAAGCCCAGCGCTCTCCCACTGAGCTACAGGGGCGGACAAATCGCTCGTTTATGCACTATCAAAAGCTTTTTAATGTTAGTTTCATAATTCCTACCCCATAATCCAGATCACTGCACAATAATTTAGATGGGACGGAATTAATGCTTCCCCTAAGTGTTTTTTTGGGCCCTAAATGGTTTCAAGTTCATTATTTGTATTCTTGTAGATCGATAACAAATGTTATATATCGAACATTATTTCGATGCACTTTAAACGGGTTTCAAGGGAGTTGGGATTAGTTTACAACGCTTATCGATTATGTGTTATTATGTGTAAGCATCCATCGATTATGTGTTAGATGAATAGCACGATGAACGCATCCATTCGCTAGTCCTCAGACCAGGACATAATCAGGAACGGTTTCTCAACTTCAGAAAGGTCACTCACTCAGGGAAGATTTCTCACTCTCTCAGGAAAGATTCCTCATTGAGGATTCCTCACTCCGGGAAGGCTCCTCACTCCGTGACGGTTCATTATTCAGGGAAGGTTCCTCACTCCGTGAAGGTTTCTCGCTCCGGGAAGGTTCCT
Source organism: Chirona hameri (assembly GCA_036785665.1). NCBI lineage: Eukaryota > Metazoa > Arthropoda > Thecostraca > Balanomorpha > Balanidae > Chirona > Chirona hameri. The sequence continues at coordinate 26,654 of JAXIVJ010003508.1, forward strand.
CACTCCGGGAAGGTTCCTCACTCCGGGAAGGTTCCTCACCCCGGGAAGGTTCTTCACTCCGGGAAGGTTCCTCACTCAGGAAAGCTTCATTTATCAGAAAAGGTGAAGGTTCCTCACTCCGGAAAGGTTGCTCACTCCGGAAAGGTTCCTCACTCCGGAAAGATTGCTCACTCCGGAAAGGTTGCTCACTCCGGAAAGGTTCCTCACTCCGGAAAGGTTGCTCACTCCGGAAAGGTTCCTCACTCCGGAAAGGTTCCTCACTCCGGAAAGGTTGCTCACTCCAGAAAGGTTCCTCACTCCGGAAAGGTTCCTCACTCCGGAAAGGTTCCTCACTCCGGAAAGTCTCCTCACTCCGGAAAGTCTCCTCACTCCGGAAAGGCTCCTCACTCAGCTGCCAGCACCACATGGTCGAGTGGAGCAGAGCAATGGTCTAAGCGACGTGCTAAGTTATGTGTTAAATAACCCGACCTGCGGCGCGCGCGCCAGTCGGTGGTTCTAACGGAGTCAGGGGAGTGACGAATCCATCACCTGGGACGGTGACTGGCAGTCGCAGGTCGGCGCCACACCGGTCGCTGGGAGCCGCGCTCCAGCGACGGCAGCGGCTGAAGAGGTAATACCGACAACACTCGAGCCCGGCGCCGGAGTGGCGCGATTCTCCTGTCGACAACCCCAGAGACAGAGGGGGAGGGAGGGAGAGGGAGGGAGAGGGAGGGAGAGGGAGGGAGAGGGAGGGAGAGGGAGGGAGAGGGAGGGAAAGGGATGAAGAGAGGGGAGAGAGACAACCCCCAGAGAGAAACAACTTGCCGCGACTTACCGGAGACGACAGACAAAATAGGCTCCGACATGTGGCGATGCTGGCGGCGCGCTGCGGGGAGGGGTTGTGTGGGGAGGTCCGAGTAGGAATGGCCACGTATCTGGGATGGAGGTGCGTGCCGTGGCTGGAAATGTCCCGGTAAAAAGAGTGAAACTGCTTCGAATAATCGCCCAGAAATGCGTATATTGCAATGTAAGCTTGCGATCAGCGAAGATCCCGAAATAAGTCCCTTGTTAATGGTATTAACAGCGAATTTACCCTCAACTAACCTAACCTAACCTAACCCCGCCATTAAGTCCGATCAGGTCGGCCTACAGCTCGTATTCATTAATTCCGATCGGGTTGGCCTACCGCTTGTAGCCATTAAGTCCGATCGGGTCGGCCTAAGATTCGCTCGTAGCCATTAAGTCCGATCGGGTCGGCCTAAGATTCGCTCGTAGCCATTAAGACAAGGGACCTATTTCGGGGTCTTCACTAGTCGCAAGTTTACATTGCAAATTACGCCCCAGGGATACAACTGCTTTCCGTGCTTAGAATCACGGAGGATGGCTATAGGTATGATGGTTGAAAACGATTATCTGTTTACCACCGAGTTCTATATGCAAAAGAAAAAGGTGCTGAATGTTATATTACCGTCTTTTTAGCACTTAGCGTAGCATGCTTTCAGGCTCTAAGTCTCAGCGTAATTTGCTTAGTTCCCTGCTATTTCAACGAAGATGAAAAGCAGACAAGGCTTAGTTATGCAGAAGCTAACTAAGTAATGATGTTAACAGTCTGACAGGGGATTAAGGAGTACGTAACTTTCTTACTCACCATCTCTCCTCCCGCGCTTCCTGGAAGATGAAGTTAACGCGGAAGAGAACGGAGGGATCAAAAAGGTAGAGGGCTCGCCGGAGCTACGCAGCACAGAGCGTAGCGCAGCGTTAAAATGCTCGTTTACCATACGCGCCTGCCGCTGTCTGTCGTTGCCTGTTGCGTTGTGACGCGCCGCGTTGTGACGCGCCGCGTTGTGCCACTTGGGAAGCGTCTCAGTAATATGGGACAACTCTAAGTCAGCCACTTGCAATCCAACTAACGGACGAACTACCTATAGCTCCGCACTGGCGGATCCTTCCGAAGCCAGTCCGCGCGAACGTACGCCCCACCGTAGCTACGGGCCTGTTTGCTCGTCTCTGGAACTCGGCTAGTTGTAGACAGCTGTAATATTCTCTCGCGTACTTAAAGGGAATGTTTCACCTTTGTATTGGTTTTAAACTGAGATAGCCATTATCTTTGGCCGTTATTGAAATGGCGAAAATACTAAAGTCATTTTCCCAAAAACTTAGCCGTTTTTAAGCAATTTAATTTATATGTTACAAAATCGGGTCTAGGCTAGTCTCACCGCTGATTGGCTGACAGCCACTTTGTCAGCCAATCCCACCTTGTCAGCCAATCAGCGGCGGTCTAAAGCTCAATAATGACGTCATAATCTCATATTTAAAAACTTAATTTGTATAAAGTTAAGTTATTTTTCGAGAGAAAATATCGCCATCGTTTTCAGCTTCATATTTTCGACTATACAACTAGCGTATATTTGACAACTTTCAGAAAGGTGAAACATTCCTTTTAAAGGAAGCGGCGGAACTGCATTAAGGCGTTCCTGAAATATGTTTTCGTCTTAATGTGCCCGATGAATTATGGGGTTGTTTTGGAACTTTAATTATGACAAAACGGGACATAAACATAATGTAATCTTAATTATAATACACACATGAACACAAAGAAAGCACAGCGTAGTAAAACACAGCTACACATCTGTGTTACGTTTAATTTGCGGGTAAGGAAATGTCCCTCAGTAGAGTGGAATCATATGCGATTTTGTCGTGTATGTGCAATGACATACCCTGGGTACGGGTCAAAGATCGTATTCTCTTCCCTAATCATACTATTTTTCCTCTCTCTTTCTCTCGCTCTACCCCCCCCCCCCCCGTCCCTCGCTCACTCACTCTGTCTCCCTCGCTCCTGATCTCCTTACTTCTTCCTCGGTTTAACTTCAAGTTGTGCATCTCTATTCCGGTAAAATGAGAAGTGACAGCTTAAGCTTTGTCCAGGAGGAATTATATCCTGTGAACCAAATGGAGGCAAATGTTATCATTCTGTCCGATCGATTTACATTTCTGTGATTTCCTGGAAGCCATCGTAAGACATCACTCAAAATAAATCAGACAGAAAGTAATATTGATAGAAGTGTTTGGGCGTTCCAATGTTGACCGAACAAACACAATATTGAGCCGATGTTGTGATGACATCCCAAACAGCATAACAATTCATTGTGAAATAGGATGCAAAAAAACTGTGTAATGTCCTTATTTCGTCTGTAGCTTTTTATATACAAATTTAACAATTGCAACTATCTATAACTAATCAAAAATGAAAATACGCTTTGACATATGTCAATTAATTCCAATTTCAATTCAATTCCAAACATGTAATGAGCATCCATGTAAAAAGACGTAATAGTGTGTTGCTAACACACATAAATTAAACAAAAGGTCTTAAGGAGGTTATGAGTGGTGTCATTATTCAGCGATAAAATTGAATTCCTTCGACGCAGATATATAGAATCTCTCGAGTTTTCCAGGGAAGATAAGAATATCTTTACTGAGTGAGTGACCAGCAAAAACCGAGTGCCAAAATTACGAGGTTTTTTGCTGTGGCACTCACGAAGCATTGTTATCTGCCCGAGAAAACTCGAAGGATTTCATATCTTCATATTTGACAACATGAAAATAAACTAAAATCTCGAGGTGCTATCTTTGCATCCTGTAGGGTGCAAAGATAATAATATTTTTTGCAGCATACAGATGTTAAAGATGAACCTCAAATATGAATATATCCATATTTCACCCACATACATCCATATTACTTCGCGTACCATTGCCATGGTATAAGTTTTCAAGATATAGAGTTAATAAAACATGCAGCTAAACTCAAAATAAGAAACTTATCAATTGCCATTTCGAAGTAACTTTGTTTCAAATATGTTTGCATATAAACTGCAGCGATTTTCGGAGGGGTTTCCTGCGGTACAATACAAATTCACGTCTTTTATTGACACACAATTATATATGATGTCACTGATGAATATTCATCTTGCTTTCTTCTTGGCCATTAATAGTCATCGCGCGTTTGTGCAGACGGCGGAAGGAAGACAGAGCGCTGCTCTGCTGTACGAAGCGATCGGCTTATTCGCTACCTGTCCGTTCAGCATCGGTCTGCTATCAACATCAATCAGGTCGTCAATAACTTACAGGCGATTTGGTTAGCTCCAATAAGTCTGTTCAGCCTCAAACTGAATTATCATACATAGCATGCATATGCTCGTAAAATATATGTTGAAATATACAAGCCTGGATTTCTCTTCATTGGAGATGGCTCACCTTTAAAAGTTTAAAATGTTGATATTGGCTATAAGACAGCAGAAATTAGAAGAGTAATATATACACGAGTGAGTGGATGGAGCGGGAGCATAATTATGTGAGGAGGTGAAGATTTATCACCTATTTTAGAATCCACCTTTAATCTGAACATATGCAAGAACAATGTTGAAAATCTGGCAATAGTTACCAATGAAAACCATACACAACTTTTGAGCATTAAGCAACCGCAGAGTCTGGCAGAGATTGCTGCGTTTTTGTTGTCCCTCCGAATATAACCAATACCCAATAACCCGCTCACATCCTGTTGGAGTGTTTTGGCGTCCACTGCCCGGTGGGCGGTCAGCGGTGCAGTGCGCCCCCCCCCCCCCATATCTCTGAAGTCAAGTTCAGGCTGGAAAGGCTTCAGCCTGCTATCAAACACGGCTCAAAATGTCTCCGTGTCGAATGACGTGCAGCGTGATATCCATTGACCGAGGGCAAGCCGACACCATAGAGGAAACATGTCAGGTCGAGTTCGAAACTAGGGTCAGAAAGGGTCACGGGGTCATACTAAAACGGGCTATTATTTTAAAGGTCAGACATAAGAGTCGATTTAAAAGCAATTCTGGATGGTTGCTATCTGAGAGCATCATTTTCATTGATGACCCAATCGCCTAGAATCGACGGTAGAGGTACTGTGGATTTCGTGTTCATGCTTCTTTCCTTTTTCACGTTCATTGCTCATTTATGTTCAATGAAAATAAACTCAAATCTCGAGGTGCTATCTTTGACATATATAACAAGCGGGAAAATATAATCCAGTCAAGAATGGTTTAAAATATAAGTGACGCATTAGTGAAATGTGCGGTTTTGGGTGGTATTGGTAACAATAGAAGTTCGTTATCATCAGCAGAGGTGCATGGTGCAAAATTATGGAACTCGTTCGCATACGAGTTTTGTATGTGGTGCATGATACTATGTCAGCTGAAACTTGGCGGTTGTCAAAAGAAGTTCCGATTATTTTACTTTTTGTTGAGCCTGAACGTTGGCCAAAATCTGAAGATGTTGCGCGAGCATAGTTAAATAGTGGAACAAACTCCCAGATGATGTAGTCTCAGCAGAAAGTACCAACCAATTTAAGAACTGATTAACACAAAGATGGAATTATTGAACTGGGACATTTCGATACTTTATATATACATATATTGTACACCAGTTTTAATGTTTGTAGCGGAAGCTTTCGAACACTACTGTGCTCTTCGTCAGCCTGGTTGGGGTACACAGTTCAAACACTCAAAACAATATTTGAAATTATAAATACATAAGCACAGTGGAATATTCCTCTAGATCCTCTAAAAGGCGGATTTGAAAGTCACAACATCCCTAACCCTTCCTTCCTAAACTTCCCAACCACCTAGAACTACAAATACCCGTTAACAGACCATGCAAAATTATTAGTATACCAGGCACCATGCCTCTCCTTCTAATCATAACAAATCAAAAGAAAGCTTAACATAAACACGTACAGACGCATACACTGCATACTTTTCATTCGTAATATGTAGGTATACAATATAAAGGTAATTCGTAATACGTACATTTCATTCGTATTCGCAGTGATTCGCTGTGGCATTCGTAATATGTATATATATATATATATATATATATATATATATATATATATATATATATATATATAATAGACAGGTAATATGTAACATTCGTAATGGGGTCGAATTCGACGTGACATAGAAAATACTACGTTTCGCCGTAACTAGAGTAAAAAATACGGGGAACGGGAAACTCTGCTCCCTAACGGCCCCACAACCTCTTTGACACTACGCAGTGGTAGTTAGAGCATATATGTACGTGTATGTGATTGAAGTTATATGTGTATATATATATATATATATATATATATATATATATATATATATATATATATATATATATATATATATATGTATATAAACGTGCGTTTGTATGGGTACGTGTGTGTATGTGTGTAGGCGACAGAATAAACATCTGAGATATACAATACAATATTAGGATATGTGTCTTGTATGTAAGAAAATATTGATGTAGGTTAAAATGTGCATTGTATGTATGTATGAGGCGTGTTTGTAGTGTTACAGAGTGTGCGATCTATGTCACGGCGAATTCGACCCCATTACGAATGTTACATATTACCTGTCTATTATATATATACATATTACGAATGCCACAGCGAATCACTGCGAATACGAATGAAATGTACGTATTACGAATTACTTTTATATTATATACCTACATATTACGAATGAAAAGTATGCAGTGTATGCGTCTGTACGTGTTTATGTTAAGCTTTCTTTTGATTTGTTATGATTAGAAGGAGAGGCATGGTGGCTGGTATACTAATAATTTTGCATGGTCTGTTAACGGGTATTTGTAGTTCTAGGTGGTTGGGAAGTTTAGGAAGGAAGGGTTAGGGATGTCGTGACTTTCAAATCCGCCTTTTAGAGGATCTAGAGGAATAATCCACTGTGCTTATGTATTTATAATTTCAAATATTGTTTTGAGTGTGTGAACTGTGTACCCCAACCAGGCTGACGAAGAGCACAGTAGTGTTCGAAAGCTTCCGCTACAAACATTAAAACTGGTGTACAATATATGTATATATAAAATTTAAGAACTGGCTAGATAAACTCAGCACCAGGGTTTATTCATCATGATTCCAATCAAGTCTTCAACTCATGTCTTCCAGTTTTGATTTGTCTTTGTCAAAGCTAGAGGCGCCCCCCATGCACGCATGCTCTATATTTATATTAGCTTAGTGCTTAGTTCCCACCTGCTTAGTCTAGCCTTGCTCTGCATTCAAGAATGAAGACGTAATCACCAGTAAAACGACTTTTGGGGCGATGACCGAGCGGGCGCGTACTGGTAAAGCTAAAACAGGTTTGAAATATGAAACGGTACGAAAGCACACATGGTAGTAACACATAGTCATTTTAGTCCTTTTAGTCCTCCATAAAAAAAAATCAGGCCTCCATGCATGCCAACATAAAATTAAGTTTTATTCAATTGTACATGATCTCCTTTCTCAAATCTGCCAAAAGGGAGTACGTCCTGGGCGCTGCATGCTTCAGCGTATAAAAAACGAATGCCTAGATAAATCAAGCCATTTTTTTATCAAGAATGATTTGGGTTCATTTCGACGTCTGCGGGTGCTACGCGCTGTGGTAATACCCCTATCAGAACGCACCATAACAAAATCAAAATTGATTTGATAGTCCTATCCAATGGTGAAACCCAAATCCCAATCGGAGCAGTGGTTGCAAAGTTATTAGCTTCCGAAAAGCGTCTGTATAGCCGGGTCGGGCCGGGTCCGGCCGGGTCGGGCCGGGTCGGGCCGGGTCGGGCCGGGTCGGACCGGTTCGGGCCGGTTCGGGCCGGTTCGGGCCGGTTCAGGCCGGTTCGGGCCGGTTCGGGCCGGGTCAAATGTAAATGTGTCTAGTAAGTTGACGAGAAACCTCACGGGCGCTTCGCGCTCGCTCGGTAATTCAGGCATATTGTGAAAATCAAGACCAATTTACTCAAGAATCAAGACCAATTTATCAAGATATGGACATTTAAATAGACAGTGTCTAAGCCCAGTCCATTAACTTAAACTTAAAATTAAACTTAAAGATAATTTTTCACCTTTCTGAAAGTTGTCAAATATATGCTGTTTGTAGTCGAAAATATGGAGTACGTGCTGCTGAAAACGATGGCGACATTTTTTATCTCGGAAAGTCACTTAACTTGATAAAAATTAAGTTATTGAATTTGGGATGATGACGTCATTATTGAGCTATAGAGAGCTATAGAGAAAACTTTTACGCTGCCAAATTATGGCACGATAGTTTCAGACAATTCTGGCGACTTGAATACAAACATTGTGGAACTGAGTGCGTATTTTTTTCCAGACATCTGCTCGCCGCCTCGCACAAATATTACAACATATTTTTGATATAATATTAACGTTGCCTGCTATTTTTTAAAATTTAACGTTGCTTGCACTTAAAACTATATTCGTCGAATAGAGCATTTCTTTTTAGATGAGTGGCCGCCAGACAGGCTTGTGAAACAAAGCGGTGTTGAAGAAATTGAAGATTTTCTAAGTGACATATTCCAATAATTTGGTAAGAATTCGTCAGCATTTGACCCTGAACTCCGAACATTTTATTTGAGGAAAACGTGACGTTGTTTACGGTGATCTCACATTTTCAAGAGAAGACAACTCTGACCGGACCAGTAAAATCAAGTTTAATCTGATCCGAAAATGATAGATCCGCAAGTCTATCACATTAATATAGGAATGTTCTGCATTCGTGTAAGCAACAAACTAAAAGTGGTGAGTTGCCTGCAACATGATGTTAATGCCTTTGGTTTAGCTCTCATCCTCACCCTGCTTGTGATCGGAGGCATAGAGCAGAACCCGGGCCCGACTTCCGGGGATGAACATCTTCCGGGCCCATCCTTATCGGGAGTTACTCTTATGGACGGCAAGGGAGCGATCCGCATCACTCATATTCAGATAGACGGCCTATCAAACAAGGTGCATGAGTTGACAAAGATGATCACAGATATACCTCATGATGGGAAATCCAAACCTTCCCATCAGAGAACGCGTCCGACTCCATCCAACCGACTACAAGATCTGCAGATGACTACCGCATGTAGTGTAACGACAGAAGTCGAAACTCCGCCAGACTCTCCGTCTCCACTGTCACCTCGCAACCCTGATACTGGAGTTTGGACGACCGTCGCCTCAAGCAGAAAACGTGGAAGAAGCAGGAGCGGCGCCAAACCAAACATCGAAGCGGTTATGCTTGGGTGTCAGAACGTGCGCCGCATCGCCACAGCAGCCAGCGATGAGTTCCTCCTAGGTGGTAACGTCGTGTTCAAGAGCATAAGAGGAGGAACAGCGCGCAGCGTCCTGGGCGCATTACATGGAGCGGTAGCCGGCTGCAAGGCTCTCAAAGCTGACCTCGTTCTATTACATGTTGGAGGAAACGACCTGTTCGTCCAAAGCGTAGAATATACGCTCGACTGTATGGCAGAAATTATCAAGGCTGCGAAACAAATCAGCAAGGTAAGAGACACTGTTATTTGTTCAGTGCCACAAGATCCCTCCACATCAGTAAACTTCGAAACCGTGAAACGCAGTGATTTGAACGATGAAATCGAGAGACTTTGCAAAACTGAAGGTGTTCGGTTTGTCGACCTACGACCGCGGCTTAATGAGTGCAATTATCATGGTTTAGACAAATCCAGATTAGACTTCAATAGGATTGGATCCAGAAACGCCTGGCAGATGCTGTCAAGCGAAGTGGTCGGTTTTTTAGACTGACGGCGCCCGGCAGTCGCATCGCTGCCCCGTATGTCGCACAACATATGACGGGCTTAAACCAGAGCTTGAAGCATTGGAGCACTCAATCAAGAAGTTTTTGTCAGAGGGCAAGCAGGTAATGCGCTGCGGAGATTTGAATTGTGACCTTCTGCGGCCAAATCTCCCTCACGTTCGCCCATTGCTCTCTCTCTCTCTCTTATTGGCAATGTTGGCATGCACCAATGTGTTCGCCAACCAACCCGTATCGCTAATTCCTCGTCCACACTCACTTATATTGTCCTAGTTAGTGACCCGTCTCTAGTGGCAGTGTATATCTGAGGATTGCATTGTTTCTGGCCATAATTTTGTTGTTGTTAAAATGAAGGTTAGCAGATCCAGAGTGAAGCAGAAATTGATAACTTTCCGCAGATGGAATAGCATCGATTTTGGGGCATTAACACAAGAACTGCTTACTATTAGTTGGTCCCCGGTCCTTCTCAACACTGATCCAGGTGAAGCTTGGCAGAGCTGGATAGTTGTTCCCATCGTTGATCGACATGCTCCGCTTGTTACCGTAACAATCAAACATAAATCTGGATTCGGTGTGTCTGCTGCTACCAGGAATCTTATTCGTTTAACCGCTGCTCAATTGCAGATTTATCGCCGCTCTGGAACTCCGTCTGACCTGGCTCTCTACAAAAGCATGCGCCGCCAAGTACGCAGTGCCATTTCTTTGGAACGGCGTTTAAAATTTGAGTCCAGTATCAAAATGAACAGATTTGAATTGTGACCTTGGAATCTCATCCATTCAGTATTTGGTAAATCAAGGGCCATCCAATGCCTTGACAGAAACACATGGCTCTTTCAATGAGTTATTCTGCTCAGTGGGTGCTGATATCCAAAATAGTGCTAACGACGCATCTTGCCTGAATGAGACGATTTTTGGGCCCCCTAGAGTTGTATCCACTAAATTTGCCCTGCGACCAGCCACGTACCCTGAGCTTCGATCTGTAGTCCATTCGTTAAGCGCTCATACAGCTTCTGGTCCTGGTAGACTTCCTGCCTCTCTGTTTAAATACTGTCTAGGCAGTCTAGCTACTCCACTACTGCACGTTTTTAATTCCTCCATTACCAGTAGTGTGATGCCTTCTTGTTGGAAAACCGCCGAAATTGTCCCTATATATAAAGACAAAGGCAACCCTAACTCTGCGTCAAATTACAGACCTAGTTCTCTTAAGTGTCGCGTCTAAAATTCTTGAAATACTTGTTTCTCTTCAACTTAGGACGTATCTGGATGACTGTTGTATACTGTCGGACGAGCATATCTTGCTTCAGAAACTCAGCCAGTACGGCATTGATCACTCGTAGTTCGAAAACTACCTGATCGGCAGAACCCAGTTTGTTCAGGGTTCAATTCAAGTGGGCCCAAAAAATCATATTCTGGACAGACGTCATCAGAATAAAAACACAGAAAACCAAACGCACAGAAATGTGCAACAGCACATATACACACAGACAAAATACACACATACAATATGCGCGCACCACGCAGTGGCCAAGTACGGTAGTCGAGATTTAAATGACGCCTTTACCACAACGTCCGTAACCTGCTCGGGAAGGCTATTCCACACTGCAGCCGCTCTGTACTGCAGGGAGCGTCTAGCCAGCGCTGTCCTAACCGATGACAGGTCCAGAACATTTCGTTTTGCTCTGGTTCGCCTCTCGCTCACCTCCGCTCTCGGCTTGAATAGTGATCTCAGGCACACGGGGGCGTACGGCGAAAACATGACGTGGTGTACCAGCATCGCGTCCTTGTGTCTGAGCGTGTCCTCGATCGACCTCCAGCCTAATCGTTTGAGTACAGGTATAATGTGGGCACTACGTGGCGTTTTCGTGACCATGCGTGCAGCCCTGTTCATGACTTTTTGGAGTCGTTGGCGTTGATTGGTACACAGAGCGCCCCATATGGGTGCGCAGTACGACAGATGGGGAATGACAAGGGTTTGCACCAGCTTCGCTAGCACAGATTGAGACAGTGATTGATTATGCTTGGCCAACGGAAAAATAATTTTGTTACACTTTTGTGCTGTCTCACCTACATGCTCACCCCAGGAAAGATTGCGATCCATGGTGACACCCAAATTTTTCATGGAAAAGGTAGGTGTCACCTCTGCGGCGCCCAGCGACAGAGTAACACTGGGGAGCTGCCGCTGCATCTGCCTAGTACAGAAAATGACGAACTGAGTTTTTGATGCGTTTACCTTTAAACAATTTGCCCGGTACCATGCCTCCAGGCGCGACAAGTTCAGTTCAAGGGTGGCCATCCTTTGCGAAATCTCAGATATCTTGCTGGGCACCAAAATTTGACTGTCGTCGGCGTAGCTGATGATTTTACAATCAAGATGAGAGGGAATGTTGTTTGCATAAAGCAGGAACAAAATTGGTCCGGTCAAGCTACCCTGAGGGACGCCGGCGTCGATTCTTTGCACATATTTACCCCCTCGAACGCGCTGACACCTGTTTTACAAATAGTTCCTGAACCAGGTGGGGTCAATGCCGTACCATCCGAGTTTTTGAAGCAAGATAGGATGGCTTACGCACTACGCAGTCAAACGCACCGGACAGGTCAACCGAGGCAAGAGACACAACCTCCTTTGCATCGATATGACTAGTGATAAACCCCATCGCTGTTGCTGGTGCCGTTTCCGTGAAGTGGCCGGGTAAGTATGCGTGTTGCGTCTCATTCAGAATATGGTTCGACAGCAGATATGGCATGAGCTGTGACATAACAATTTTTTCGCACATTTTTTCGGGTTGTGATGATAAAGGTCATGTCTTGTCAGGGGTGCCTCAGGGAAGTGTTCTGGGCCCCATGATATTTAACTTGTTTGTGACTGATTTGTCAACTGTTGCCAATGAGTTATGCTCCATAGTGCAATATGCTGATGACACTCAGGTCATGGTTTCCAGACCGCCTCAGGACATTAGCGACATTACTACCCGTCTTCAGGTGGTCCTTCGCAGACTAGCCGAGTGGTTCTCTCGGAACCGCCTAACGCTCAACGTTACAAAACGCAAGTGATCGTATTTGGCTCCAAGGCAACTCTGAAACTTGTTAATTTAAAAAGTGTCGATATTGTGTATACTTCTATCCCAATCAAATCGTCCATTTTAACCTTAGGTGTGACCATTGACAGCTGTCTTACTTGGAGCAAACATATTAATACTATCACAGGCAAATGCATAGGCATTTAGATCTGCCTTAGTCTCCTTCGCCATATCATGCCTGTTAAGAGTATTGTCTTGCTTATAAATACCTTAGTTCTTCTCATCTTCGTTTTTGCATTGCTGTATGGGGAATTTGCAACTTGACGCAAGGCAAAAGAGTCAGAAAAATCCTTAAACTTGCACGACGTATTGCAGGTCGTGAGGTCAAGAGCCTGGCATGGCATGGAGACGTAGCCTCAGAGCACAATATTGTTGCGCTAAAAATTATCCGTCAGTGTCTATTTTTTCCAAAAAGTATGCCATCTTCAATATTATCTATCTTCAAAACTAGACTATCTGCACGATAAAAAAAACTAGGCAATGGGACAACCTGGACCTTGCTATTCCAAAAACAGAATACAAAAGTTTCCCTTTATACCATGGCTCAAAATTATGGGATAGTTTGCCTTCTCGGATAAGAAACTCCTCAAAAAATGAATTTATAAAATACATGTAGACACTGGCAAGTTACGAGTGTAGCAGTACGTGTTCGATGTAAATATTGTTAATATCAAATATGTAAACGTGTGATTCGAATCGTGTACGGTGTATTATGTATGTAATGTATATGACATGTCCTACGTGTATGAGTGTAAGTGTGAGTGTTTCGTTTGTTTATAATTCCTACCGTAACGCCAACTCCCCTGTGGTTGGTAGTGACAACGAAATAATAATAATAATAATAATAACATAACATAACATAACATAACATAACCTAACCTTTTCCGAATTTGTTTAACACTAAACCTTACCTAGAGGTGGCGAGCAGATGTCTGGAAGAAAAGCGAACCGTGTCTTCTCCCGCACAGAACACAATGACGGGTGCGAGGCATTGCGATAGCTCAATGTTTATTAACAAAAAACAATCAATCCACAAATGAGGCTAAACAACGCCAAAAACTTCAACTTGGACCGCAACCTATCGCGTTGTTTACATCGTATAGTCGTACTCGCAGCGGGTAATCCAGCCAAGGTTCGAGAAATATAAGTAGTTTTCCTCCTGCAGGACCAACAACCTTGAAGTGGCTGTCAGCCAATCTGCGGCGGCACTTGCTAAATCCCCTTTTGCAAATTCGAAATTAAATTGCTTAAAAACGGATAAGTTTTGAGGAAAATTGTTTGAGTAATTTATACTTTTCAATAACGGCCAAAGATAATGGCTATCTCAGTTAAAAATAAATACAGAGGTGAAGCATTCCCTTTAAAGCTTGCAGTGCCTGTCATTGTGTGAAGTGAACGGACGCTGGGCTAAAATCACTGGGAAATATCCCTCTCAGCAGTGTTCATTGAACACGGCCCTGACACTCCTAAATCTGGCAACTTTTAGTCGCACGCTCGTTGGTATGCTGCAGCGTCTCAAGCGAAGATCAAAGGTTGTCTCTCAACCTATTATGGTGCCCAGTACCGGCCTCCGCCGTTGGCACATTTATAGACCGCCTTTCTGACGTTGTTACTGATGGTGTTAGCTCGGTCTCTGGAAACCGCGCCATCGGCCCCGAGAGCTCCTATTATAAAGCGTCACCGACCCCGAAAGTTCCCCAGATACCAGCGGCCGACTCCAGCTAGCCAAACAAAGGAGAAATGCAGATCCGAACTCAAAATGCAAAATCCGAATTTTAATATGCAGAAACTGATGAATACTTGCTAAAAAGCAGAACGTTTCATGTGGCCTTGCATGCTTCCGATTTGCTGCTAGACATGTTTTGGTAAACGCTGATTTTCACAGCATGATTCCAAGCATTTGTACAGCCATTCAGCAGGACCTAGTGCAGTTTTGGTTCTGCTCAGTTTCACGGGCCTGATCCCACACCGATTTAAGACGGCTTCCTGCAATAGCGAGACCAACACTGATAAATGTTACAGTCAGAATTGGGGGTGAGTGAAGAGTGCCGGCTATATGAGTGACCGTTAAAGGTTTGACTGGAATTGATATAGCGACAACATAGAAATCAAAATAACTTCCATGGTTTCCCCACTGATCTGGAAAGATCGGGAATATCATTTCCTGGTGCAGTTCAGTTGAATGATCATCCATTCAACAAATAATTACTGTGTCCATTTTTGATACGCATTACTTGACTAAGTAAGGGCCTTTTATTTATAGTTTTCGTTTGTATTTTGTCCTTGGCTTATATTTTAGTTGCCAGTGATCCAAGTATTAAACACCACCATTTACCTGAGGGTTGTGATGACAGGTGTTGATTTTGTATTGCGTGATGTTTCTTGGCGTCGCTGCTACCCTACCTCGCTCTAACCCACTTTTATTTAACTTACTCCGAGTTGGTAACTGATTTTTGAAACTTGTGTCAGCCATCAGAACCTGCAAACTACTTCTACTATTTATCCTTCGACTGACTCGTCTGAAGTTGACTTAGTCGAACGATGCTGCAAAATCAACATTGCCAGGATGTTTTTCGCTGGAGCCGCCGCCAAGTTTCGGTCAGTCGCTATTCGTTGGTATTGCGAGTGTCGGAACCAGATATCGTTCAGCGAGGAAAAACAGAAATCTGCCACGGACAACCACCCAGCAAAAGGCAAGGTCCCGGTCACTGAGGCGAGACGCGCCAAAAGAGTATCACTGCTGTCCTTAATCCTCTTAGGGGCGGAGGTTGTTTGTTCGATTAGAGCAGTGTAATTTGTATCGTCTTCATCCAGCTGAATCAGACATGTTGTGTGAAATAGCTCCGCTAACCAGAATTGCACTGCTTCGGTACAGATTATATCGGCTAAATATCAGTTTTCAGTGTGTTTATGAGAGCCAGGTTGTTCTGCCTTTTTTGAAATTAGAAATGTCTTATGTCTTGTGAAGCTGAAATCCATAAATACGCACCCTGCTAAGGAAAGGGGTGTTTACCCCTCCCCCCCCCCCCCCCCCCCCACCACCACCACCACCACCACCACTACTATATATTTGTTATGTAAACGACGCCAGGACGATGGCGCGGAGCGATCAAAGGCAACTGACGAATACCAAAGTGACTCCAGTCTCCAACCCACCTTTGCCAGAGTGAACGGGTATGAAGCCAAATGTTCTGCCAATTAAATTAGGTATGAAGACAACCTCAGCTGCGCAGTCCCCTGCCGGACGCCCTATGCAGAGTTAGCACCTCCAGCAGAAATGCTCTTTCCGTCAAGTAAACACCATCAGTGTTTGGCTCCGCGTCTGATGTCCCGTGACAGTACGGGTCAGACTATCCAGGGCATATTTTAAGAGATTTTGACAGGGGTGGCAACTCGGCGATCAGGGGCGCCATCGCTCAAGGGGGGCGCCATCGCCAAAACACGCAACATCGCAAATGTGTATTGTTTTATCGATGCAGGTAGTTATATGCACCTGTAATCTACTCTAGTACTGAAAAATAATGCCTCCATCCCCATAATCAATATGAGATGAATAATATGCTTTAATTGAATCGAGCAGAGCTGCGGCGAGCAGTGCAGCGACACACCGTTCGACAGCCGGCCCGGCGCGCGTGCAGGCCGGCGTCAAGTCGACCACATCAGCAGGTTCACGTCGATCCTCGAAACAACGTTTCGAGGATAGCGGAATAACGGCGGCGCGCAACTACCCACATTATGCACAATTGTTGACCTCGGTTCATCTCAGGTTAGGTCACCAGACCAGGTCACGTGATGACCCCACCTCCAAAACGTTTGCGGTCGTACCGCAGCAACAGTTTTAGGCCGATCGGTTTCAAACTTGCAGGATTTCATAAGGTCATGAATACTTACAATTTGTCTGCCTCTTATTTCTGATATCGGTGACCTAAGGTCTGGTCAATTTCGTGATCACCGACACTATTTGGTCAATAACTATCGACATAATGACGATATATAAGTGAAAATGGTACCAATGTGTTTGTCTCGTCGCGACACGTCTCCCAATATACAACATGACCTACTTTGGTCACCACTTGACCTTGTCCTGTGGTCAAATTTCTCAGTTGACCTAACCTGGTCAACATGAATATGCTTCGAAGTGCCTTAACAAGATAAACACGGTGGCGGCAAACGTATTTCTTTATCTTTATTAGGTAAACAGTTATTTGCGTTAAACAGTTTTGCCAACAAAATCGCCCTTTTGACCTTTAATGACCTCTGTAGCCTAAACTATTGACCTGAGCTCAAATTTGAGGACCCGTTGGCGATTGCATATTTCAAGAGTTTCGATGACATTTTTCTGTTTGTTCCTAGCTATCATAGTTCCCGAGATATTTTGGATTTGCAATTTGCTTCAAAACTCTATTTTCTACGATTGTTTAAACATTTATCGTTTTTCCACCTAAAATGTCATGACATGACGTCATTTAAACGTTATTATCTCCCAAAATACTACATTAATTTAATTGAATTTTGGTATGAAGACGTAGAATTGATGCAGCATTAGGTACTATATGTTTGACGTTGATATCTATCATAGTCTTCAAGTTATTGAGAAAATCCGGGAGGGGGATATACATACAGCTGGATAGTAAAAACTCGACGGATTTCGGCCACTTTATTGTGTGCGACCCCTTCATTACAAAATTCTCAACTTTTGATTAGCTGGATTATACCAGGACCCTCAGTATGGGGCGGTATTTGCTTCTGGGGGAGGGGGGGGGGGCATTTGCTTCTTGGGTCGCCTATTGTCTGGTTTAGATAGCGTCTGTTCTGCTCCATGGGGGCGGCATTTTCCAAGGGGTAATGGGCATTTGTCCAATTTAGAGGGCGCCTGTTCTATCCCGTGGCGGTGGCATTTGCTTATTGTCCGGTAGGGCGCCTGTTCTGCTCCATGGGGGGGGGGGGCGCCATTGGCTTCTAGTGGCGCCTATCCTGTTCTTAAGTCGCCATTTACTTCTAGGAGTGCTAATTGTTCGATTCCCAGGAGTGCCTGTCACTTGTCCGTGGCGTGCGCAGAAATTCACAAAGGACCAGGTCATTGCCTTGAGGCCTGAGGGGCGCCACGCCACCCGATCGACAGGGGCGCCATCAATATTGGCGAACATTTTGCAGGGCGCGCCTCTCCTTCCACACCATGCGGAAGGAGAGGCACCCACCCCACCCCGTCACTAGCCGGAGGGGCGCCGCCACTGGTCAGGGGCGCCGTCACGGGCGGAGAGAGGCTGTTACTAGTCGGAGGGGCACCGTCACTGGCCGGAGGGGCGCCGTCACTGGCCGGAGGGGCTCCGTCACTGGCCGGAGGGGCGCCGTCACTGGTCGGAGGGGCGCCGTCACTGACCAGAGGGGTGCCTTTACTGGCCAGAGGGGCGCCGTCACTGGTCGGAGAGGCACCGGTACTAACAGGAGGGGCTGCCGTCACTGGCCGGAGGGGCACCGTCATTGGCTGGAGGGGCGCCGTCACTGGCCGGAGGGGCGCCGTCACTGGTCGGAGGGGCGCCGTCACTGGCCGGAGAGGCACCTTCACTGGCCAGAGAGGCGCCGACACTGACCGGAGGGGCGCGGTCACTGGCCGGAGGGGCGCCGTCACTGGTCTGAGGGGCGCCGTCACTGGTCGGAGGGGCGCCGTCACTGGCCGGAGGGGCGCCGTTACTGGACGGTGGGACGCCGTCACTGGCCGGTGGGGCACCTTCACTGGCTGGAGGGGCGCCATCACTGGTCGGAGGGGCGCCGTCACTAGCCGGAGGGGCGCCTTTACTGGCCGGAGGGGCGCCGTCACTGGCCGGAGGGGCGCTGTCACTGACCGGATGGGGCGCCGTCACTAGCCGGAGGGGCGCCGTCACTAGCCAGAGGGGGCGCCGTCACTACCCGGAGGGGCGCCGTCACTGGCCGGAGGGGCGCCGTCACTGGCCAGAGAGGCGCCTTTACTGGCCGGAGGGGCGCCGTCACTGGCCGGAGGGGCGCCGTCACTGGCCGGAGGGGCGCCGTCACATTCCGTACTGTCCATATAGGTGGTTGCGCCCGTGCTGAAATGGATGGTATTTTAATTTGGATTGGCGTTCTTTGATGCAAAGGGGACCCGGGGCGGCCTCATCTGCCGGGGCTACATTATCGCCGAGAGGTGCATTTCAGCATCTTTTTAACTGGGGTGGCAAAGTGCCGTCACTGGGGTGGCATTCGTCATGACTGGGGTGGCAATTGCCACCCCAGTTATTATGTTAAAATACGCCCTGAGACGATCGCACGGCTGCCAGTCGCGGCTCCGCGTCAGATATGTCCCCGTGACAGTACGGGTCAAACGATCTGACGCTGCTGCCAGTCGCCGACAGAGCGCCGCCCGCACCCTGCCACTCTGCATATATTACTTCACAAACTGTCACATCAGCGCCATAATTCCGCCCCAGCTGCAGTGATTGCCGGCCACGCGGCGATGGATTTAACGAGCCCCTCATCACAGTTATGGTCATGGGAATAGCGCTGCACAATTATGTTTATTAGTAGGTTTGGTTATCAAGAGGTTAAGTCGCACATTACGGAAATGCACAGTATCAAATATACAGATGAATGTAATATCTAAGTGTTTGACCAAGGAGCATTCAATGTGTAATGAGGAAACCTAAATTAACCTTTTTGAAATATTCGAAAGTTGAAAGACACTGGAAATATTTATTATTGAAATGGGTGAATTTAAACTGATATTTATCAACTGAAGTCCAGTGAAAGGCGTGTGCTGTTTCAATTTCATTTTCAGGTGTCGGGCTAAATGACATGCATGTTTTTGTGAAATATATTTTTATGTGACAGAGCCCCGTGATAAACATGCACATATTTACACACATTTTTTATAAAATCTTTTGGAAGTTCAATATGTCCAGAAAAGCAGTTTTAAAAAGGCTCAATGGAGGTACCACGTTATATGACTCAGCGCGGCTGATGGAGGCATTACGTTATGTGACTCAGTGGCTCAGTGCGGCTGATGGAGACATCACATTATGTGACTCAGTGTGGCTGATGGAGGCATCAAGTTATATGGCTCCGGACAGCTGATGGAGACATCACATTATGTGACTCAGTGCGGCTGATGGAGGCATCAGGTTATATGGCTCAGGACAGCTGATTGAGGCATTACTTGACATGGCTCAGTAAAGCTGATGGAACATCACGTCATATGGTTTAGTGCGATTGATGAAGGCAGCATGCTACTTCTGTCCCCTGGCAGCAGCGCTTCTTACGGTCCATTTTCACTAGTGCTATCATAATTAACACCGCAATTCTCGCAATTCATGTGCAAAATAGATGGCTCTATTTTTCTTCAGAAGTGCGGCAGAAGAGCAGAAATCACAGACCTCTCTATTGCTCTCCTCATCGTCTTCAGGCTTTCCTCAAAAGTCGTCTGGAATGGGGCGTTTCGCCTCGTGAATGGGCCACTCGTCAGCGGTTGAACTTTGCCCATATTTCGCCGGCCGCATCGCGCGCCCCGATGGTCTCCGGAGACTCCGCTCGTCCGCACAACTCCCCGAGACGGGAGACCATTAGAGACCACCCACCTCCGGAGAATAATATATATATAGAAGAGAGCGGCGTGCGAGATTCAGCGCCGAAGTTTAGCGACATGCATCGCGTGCTGCTAGCGCCATCTGTCGGCGTCCCACGAGGCTTTAATTAGTTCGGCTTCGGCTGTCGTCAATCACCCCGCGAAAGGTCACCCAAAGCCTGACAAATCATTTCAGCAGGCGCCCAGCAAGTAAAATGAAGCTGCGCCGTGAACCGCATTACGCGAGATGCTCGCCGTCAGACTTTGTATAGCCAATATTCAATGTTGTGGTGTGTAGATGAGTGTTATGCTAGGGTGACCTTGATGTATGACGCTTTGGTGGAGGAAAGGGGCTGCCATGCCGCGGAAAATGAATCTCTGATGCCAAGTAACTTCATCAGAAACGTACCTGTCCTTTGAAACATATCCTTTTAGCACATCTTTTAAATACATCCTTTGAACAGCATTTCACGTTTCCGATCAGATGCCAGCGTCATGTCCTGGCAAATGTCACATCGTAATTTGTATGCCGGGCTTAAACGCATATGAGCCCGCCAACGACTTGCACTGATAGAGGAGATGTTCTCACAATAGAGCTTGCTTGCGTCTTCCACACTGCCCCTCGACCCCTTCCCCCTGTCACTCCCTCTCCGCCCACTTTGTCCCTCACCTTCCTGCCCTGCCCCTCCCCAAACCCTCTGCCTCCTCACCCATCCTGTCCCTCCCACCCCATTAGAGAGGGAGAGGGAGAGGAAGAGGGAGAGGGAGAGGGAGAGGGCGAGGGGGCGAGGGCGAGGGCGAGGGCGAGGGCGAGGGCGAGGGCGAGGGCGAGGGCGAGGGCGAGGGCGAGGGCGAGGGCGAGGGCGAGGGCGAGGGCGAGGGCGAGGGCGAGGGCGAGGGCGAGGGCGAGGGAGAGAGGGAGAGAGGGAGAGAGGGGAGAGAGGGAGAGAGGGAGAGAGGGAGAGAGGGAGAGGGAGAGAGGAGAGAGGGAGAGAGGGAGAGAGGGAGAGAGGGAGAGAGGGAGAGAGGGAGAGAGGGAGAGAGGGAGAGAGGGAGAGAGGGAGAGAGGGAGATGTATTAGATGCCGTGATTTTATAATGTGGCTATTTAAAATACAGATTTTGTCTTGCCAGGATCGACTTCGATACATTGGCTTTCGATGGTAAGCAAATTGGAGATAGGGTTTTCCTCTAAATATTGTATTTATATTGTGTATTTGGAAAAATCATTCTCACCTTTGTATTTGTCCTGCAAAAATCAGTCTTTGGTAATAACTTTGCACACACTTGTGCTAGAGAGCTTAAAGGGACATTGCCACCTTGCAGGCCAATATGGAGTTTTTGGTGTGTATCGGTCAATTAAGCGTGTCCGATTTCACCTGCAAAATTTGGTTCCGAAACTCCCCCCATTAGATAAAAAATAAATTTGCATCACTCATGCTTGCCAAGCATTCGTAAAATTGGAGTGGCCACATAACTATTTAGAATCACTTCTTGCGGACTGTTATTTTGTTTTGAATGTTGCAAACTCAACATCACCATTCCGTCAGTGCACTTTAAAATTAAGAAGCGTATGCAGTTAATTATATTTTCAACAACCTTAGCCTCTTTCATAATTAAACAGCAAGAATTGCTATGGCTCGACTTTGAGACCGTAGGAGTTATGTGACCTATACCTTATAACACAGATAGACTTTTCAAGATCAAGTCTCGGCGAATTCGTACGCTTCGGCTTTGGGCGGGCGCCAATACCACAGCCAAACTGGATGAGAGCGGCTATCATGAATCTAGTACTGAGCACAGCTGGGACCAACGTTTTGGAGTCAGAAATAAATACAAAATTATTTGCCGATACACTGCTTTAGGTGCTGCATGAGCAAGTTTGAGCTTGAGCATACATGATTGTTGATCCCCAACATTCATTTAAGTTGCTTTTTAGAAATCCTCCGGAGGTGGCAATATCCCTTTAACTGAACGGCATTATATTTGTGGTCACGTGACCTGTGGTTGATTTCCAAAATGACCCGGCCTGATTATACAATAGATAATTTGTTGATTTTTCACCGTTTTATTTGGCAAAGCTGAAGTTTTTTATCTCTGGAAGACACTTTTTGCTATTTTTATAACATTCTCGATCTGGAAATAGAGATGATAAAATGTGATGTCTTGAGGACCCACAGACGCCTCTATCGGCGAAATATTGAATTATGTCATCACGTGATCTTGATCACAGAGCGGAATGGGTTGTCACGTGATTAAAAGGTCCTGCACCCTCCTATTCCACCCAATAAAAATCACGAATTTTAACTGAGAACATAACGAAATCACGTGACCAGGTCACATGCCAAAAGGTCACATGCCAAAATTTCGACACTTTTACATTCGAGTTCTCAAAAAAGAAAAAAGATTACATTACATTAATTTGTGGTTAATGGCGATTCTGATGATACATAGGTTTATATAATTCGAATTATTTATATGGGAGATAGCGCCCGAAGAAAATTAAAGCTTTACGCGACATTAAAGAGATGCCTGAGGCTATAACTCGAAAACCGTTTGACGGACGGAGCTTACATTTTGACAGCGTGAATTTACGGCCCAGGTAACCCCCAACACCTAGTTCAATCGAAATATGAGGAGTAGGATGTTATGGTTTGGTCGATCTGACGAGGACTGCACCGGGTGACATCTGGTCACGTGACCTTAGGTCAGGGCTGATGTTATATATCATTGAAAGCAGGTCGACGAGATAAGCATAATGCCGTTTAATTGATATCTCTAGCACAATGACGTTCAAAATTATTACCAAAGACGTCCTGGTGACCATGATTTGTCCAAATACAAAAACATAAATACAATATTTAGAGGAAAAAAACTAGCACAATTGTTTCAACACCGAAGGCTTATGTATCGATTTGGATTCTTGCATGAGAGAAGAAATCCGAATTTTAAATGGCCACATTATAAAATCACGTGATTTGACCTGAATCACGTGTTGTAATTCCAAAATTTCCGAATTTTCAAAAAATGATTTAATCATAATAATGTATTATTCATGTCGAATCTGATGAAATATAGGTTTATATGACTCGCATGATTTAGATGGGAGATATTGCCCGCTGAAAATTATAGTTTTGCTAGATATTACAAAGTTGCCCGAGGCTGTAACTCGAAAACCATTCGACGGACGAGGCTGAAAAGTTCACAGCGGGAATCTACAGCCCAGATATTCCCCGACACGTAGTTTTATCGAAATATGAGATGTAGGGTGTTATTTCGAGATTTGTTTGGGGTCGATCTGTTCTGGAATGCCCCAATTGCCCCCCCCCCCCCGCCGCCCCCAAAAAAATAGTAAGCAAACGCATGTTTTTGCCCCTCCCCTAAACCGTTCCGGGAGGTTGTGTGATTTTTGTTCCGGAAGGCGTGATTTCTCCTCCCTCCCCCCATTCCCCTTATGATCCGATCCCCCCCCCCCCCCCCCCCCCCCCCTCCCCCTGCTCAACGATTCTTCGCGCTGACGATCCGACGCCACCCCCCCCCCCCCCTTCCCGCTCAACGACTCTTTGCGATGACGACCCGACGCCATCCCCCCCCCCCGGTCAATAACTTTTCGCTGACAAAACGGAGCGAAATCTCCCCCCCCCCCTCCAACTCTAAACCTAGTACCGTCACTGGCCCAGCCCTCCCCTCCCACGCCCTAATCTTTTCCTCGGAACTGCGGTGCAGTGATGTAAATGGCGGGTATTCGATTTGCGGCCTTTCAGCGCGGCTGCGTCTCCATCCAGAAACGCACTGAGCGTCGGCCCTAATTTGGTCACACAAAGGGTGCCGCCGGCGTCGCACGGGCGGCTCTCACCTCCCCGTCAGCAGGATGACGCAGGTGGGATACCTCTGTCCGAGCACCGCAACACTGGACGTAATAATGCCTCCGCGGACTGGACGTAATAATGCCCGAATAATGGACGTAATAATGCCTCCATGGCGATGGTTAGTGCTGATGCCAGGAATATTCGGTATTGATGCAGTTGTAGAGCGGATAGACAGTTCATCAAGTCCAGTACATCCAGGTACATATTTACGCGTTAGCGATGACGAGGAAAACAGGATATGTGACAAGTAAGCCAATATTCACGGTAGACATTATTGTCCGACACCGTTAGAGTTGTAAGACATTATTGCGTTGAACAGATTGCAGGTGCATAATCATTCGTCCAGCTTCTCAGCTTGTCATTCAGAGCACAAGGATATATAATATGAGGCCTTGCAAGAGTGGACATGTGTGAGAGACTTGCAAACCAATATCTTACTTTTTGCGTGGGATATTGCCGATTCCTGTATAATTTAGCGTATGTTCTTGAACGGTCGAGTCATCCTGCTCATGGGCGTAGGAAGTAGGAACGTTTTGAAAATTAGGGGGGCCAGCCGCAACCTCACCGGATAACCCCCTCCCCCTCTAACTCGAAAAACTAAAAGGGCTAGAAAGACGCGGAAAAGTCGTTCGAAAACTCTTGATAAAGACATTCGAAGTTAATTCGGGTATTATTTGGCTCAGGTCAATATTGAGGTCACCAGAGGTCATCAAAAGTCAAATTGTCCAATACAGGACTATGCTCTAGAAACCCCCAAATATCCCGGGGACTATAACAGCTAGGAACAAACGGGAAAAAACGAAAGCTCATGAAAAATGCAATCGCACTTGGTGTCATACAATTTTATATCAGGTAAACAGTTTAGGCTCCACTCCAGAGGTTACTAAATGTCACGATGACATTTTTGTTTTCTCAAAAAGTTTGTCATGAGTAACTTTTTATTAGTTGACCATATAGCAGTAATTGTAACACCATCGTGTTTTTCTCGTCAAGGCACTTCGAAACATATTAATGATGACCTGGTTAGGTCAACTTCAAAATTTCACCTAATGTCAAGGGCATTTGGTGACCCAGGTAGGTCATGTTGCATATGGGGCGATGCGACTCGACGAGACAAACAAACACCAGGGTGTCATTCGCACGTATATATCTTTATTATATCAAGAGATATTGGCAAAAAGTGCTGGTGATCTCAGATGACCTCAGCTGACCTTGCAGAGGTCACTGAGCAACAACTGCACATGGGTCATCCAGAATAAGCTAAAATAACATGATTCTGAAAGAATTGGCCTGCTAAAATGCATATTCTCTGAATAGGAAGCATTTGTATATTTTCCCATTTACTTATAATGGGAAGGTCACGGAATTTACCTGACCTTAGGTCACCAATACACAAATTTGAGATAAACGAACTGTGGGTACTTATGACCCTATCAAATCCTGCAAGTTTCAAATCTCTCGGACAAACACTGTGACTTTGGTACGACCACACACATTTTTGGAGTTAAAGTCACTTGATGTAACCTGTTGACCTGACCTGAGATGACCTGAGGTAAACCATTTCACACCATTTGGGTAATTAATGCCCAAATAGCTGTGTCAAATTTGGCGACGCTGTGTGCCCCCATTTTTCCGCTATTCATGAAAAACCGGACGGGGCGGCGGAAATCAATCCCCCAGGCAGTGCGCGAGTTAAGTCAATATCGGTGACATGAGCGTGCCACTCCTCAGTCGATTTGTCGCGGAATGCTCCGTATGAGAACTAACACAGAACAATTTGTTTTCAGTGGTATTTAATCCTCTCTGAAAACGAGGAGGGAATACGAACTACCCGTGAACTACTTTCAAACCACTTATATGTTTAGCAACAGACCTCAAACAGATATTGCTACAAATATGGGTGCGGGTTCCCGCGATCTGTTTATGCTGTATATATGTACTCGGCGCAGACGCCGCTCACGTCAGCCGCGCGTGACGTAACATTCGTCTCACGCGAGGAAAGGGAAATGTCAGTGATTTCTCACGACACGCTTTGCATAGGAGGCGAGCCACGCACTGTACCTCGGAGGGGTCACAGACGATCACATTTAAATGGCATGGTAATTGAAAGGTTATTGAAGTTTACGAGTTATGGAAATATAAAGGTTAAGTTCTGCTGGTTGTCAACAATTGTGTGTTGCTGGTGTAAATATTCCCAGTTTGCGTCAGCAGTCGTCAGCAGTCAAATGCCAAGAGGGGCAGGGAGAGGTGGTAGTAGCGTAGCAAAGGTCAAAAGTCCCGTTGCTCAAGCATTCACAATTCATGTCCGTGACCTTTTGTAGGCCATCAAATGCCTACGAAATATTCGTCCCGCAAAACTTACTGTCATCACTTTCGTCGGGAAATGTACGATGTTAGATGATAATGCTGTTGAAGCCGTACTTGGTCATAATGATAATGTTGGGATGAGCAGAGCAGGGGCGGCGGATTACGGGGGGCAGGGTTCCCAAAAGCCCCCAGTCGAAAATCATGGGGGGGGGGGGCAAAAGGGTCATTTCGCCCTCCAGATTTTAGCCGGCTCATTATCTCACGTGTTCAGCTGTGTGACGTATTTTTTCCTGATTTCGTCTTAACCAATCATAGACCTTATGCAATGATTTTCACATGTGCTCTGGCGATGAATAAACATCCATTTTTAATGATCAGTGAATCACTGTCCAGATGTGTGTCATCAATTTGTATAACAAGAGGCGAGTATTGCTTGCTTTGCTTAGCGACAATCGATATTGACCAGCGGCAGGGTCTGCACTATTCAATGTCTGTCGCAAACAAAGCTGGCATTTTTGTCATCTACATGTCATTTAAAGGTGTGACAGATTCAGGGGTGGGGGCGCAGTTGAACCCTGACAAAAAGAAGAGGGTGAAACCATATGTTTGCCCCTCGATCTGGCAGACCTTGGAATGGTAAGAGTAATGGCCGAATTTGTCGATGTAAAATGAAGTATTCGGCCAGCTTTGGGTAGTAGGTACCTATAAAATCACAGCGAAAAAAAAATAGCGCCTGCGGTGCAAAATAAATAAGTGGGCACAATACTGAACACCCATATTGTAATATATGTATAGAAAATAGTACGATTTACACACCTTTCCTGTCTTTCATCACGAACTTGTATGTCGGCACACTTCTCTGCTCTACAGCACATTTTTTAGAATGAACTCGGCAAATTGACCCACAGCCCCTGCCTTTCCACCCTAATCCTGCGGACCGCCGCAAGAGGGGCAGGGAGGGCAGCAGGACCCACGCTAAGCTAAGCTTGTTGCGCGGGCCCAGACCCCACCATCCGATTGCGCAATTCCAATCATTGGCAGAATTTAGTAGCGAAGTTTATCGTCCCCAAAAACTGAGGACGGCCCCCCGGCTCGCTGGCTTATGGGCACACAAATAGTTTTGGTCTTCTATGAAATCATAAGAGGGAGCCCTTCCGAAAAAAAATCTAAAAAACAGCAAGACAATAGGTGAGGGCCCTATGAGGGATAGCAAAGCCCCCCCCCCCCCCCAAGACCAACATATGCCACTAAAACCTAATGAGGGGCTGAAAGAAAACCAGCCACTTTCATAATGGCATTTTTAACTGAGATAGCAGAACTGCTATCCAAACTTCTGGAAGGCTATGTCGATAAATCCCTTACAGCATACTATAGATGTAGGAACAGGGGGAGTGGCATGCTCCCCCCCTAATTTTTTGGTTGCCCTTCAGTATTCTAAAATACTTCATTTTGCTTGTTGAGAGAAGAAAAACAAAGTTTCACTGCCCCCCCCCCCCCAACACACACACACACACACACACACACACACACACACACACACACACACACACACACACACACACACACACACACACACACACACACACACACACACACACACACACACACACACACACACACACACACACACACACACACACACACACACACACACACACACACACACACACACACACACACACACACACACACACACACACACACACACACACACACACACACACACACACACACACACACACACACACACACACACACACACACACACACACACACACACACACACACACACACACACACACACACACACACACACACACACACACACACACACACACACACACACACACACACACACACACACACACACACACACACACACACACACACACACACACACACACACACACACATTTGTCGTGATGTTTCTATATTCCTGCAGCATACTCTGTTTGATTGTGAAGTTTCTCCTGCCGAATATAATTTATGTTTTGTCCTGTCATTCAGCGCTGTGTCGAAAAAAATCAGCGCTATGTCAAATAGCTTCATAAGGAAGCATGTGTTAAAAGCAGCGTTACTGGACCAGCAAACGAACACTTCCCCACGGACAATATTATGCTAGTTGTGTAAGCAACGATGAGAAAATCATTGCATTTGTACTTATTAACTTCATAAATAATTATTGTATCATAAGTTCCGAACTTCTACAGTTCAATGCTTTTCTTCTTTCGAAGCACTTCTTTTTTCTTCTTTTGTCATAACAATATGCGCTACTTTCGAAATTTGCGCCACTTCTCGCAATCTATACTAAATGTGCGAGTCTGTGTTTATGAAATGTAATTATGTAATTGTAAATAGTATGTGTAATTGATGCTGTCTGTGTCTCTGTGCCAAATTTGGCGGCCAAATTTGGTGTTTTCCCGCTATTCTCCAAACACCTCAGGGGGGGGGCAAAATGACCCCCTTCCACACCAGGGCGAGGGTTAAGGCACCTATACCGAACCAACATCAGCGATCGAAGAGGGAAAATTGCTCAAAAATGAGGGTGCAGTTAACATTGTTCGTTCCCTCGACCTAAAACGTGGGGTCCTGGCCTCCCCCCTCCCCTTCCGGTTCTTAGGTATGCTTATGGGAATTATTGCATTGCGGGGTTATGAAGTCATCGTTATTCCCCAGCTTTAAGGCATTCGTCTCGATCAGCGATCGAAGAGGGTGAAATCGCTGGCATGTGAGGGGCCAGTTATCATTGTTGCCCCCCCCCCCTTCCCAGGCTAAAAAGTGGGACATGTGGCCCCCGCCCCCTTCTCTACGCGAGGCCGTGAAATAGTTATTGTCCCAACATCAAGGCATTCATCTCAAACCAATATCAGTGATCGATGAGGGGCACACGCCAAAAGTGTGTGTATGGGGAGAGGGGCAGTTATCATTACTGCCACCCCCCCCCCCCCCCCCAGCCTCAAAGTGGGAGCCCATGTGCCCCCCCCCCTAGCCTCAAAGTGGGAGCCCATGTGCCCCCCCCCCCCCCCCCCCCCCAGCCCCCGTTTCTACGCATATGATTGTGAAGTTGTGAATTAATAATTATTCTTCCAACTTTATGGCCTTCATATCGAACCAATATCAATGATTGAAGAATTATAAATCGCTCAAAAGTAGGGAGCAGTTAATATTGTTGGATCCCAGCCTAAAAAGTGGGACCTTGGTCTCCCAGGCCCCCTGGTTCTTACGCTTATGGGTTATGACTTATTGGTATTGCGGGGTTGAGAACTCATCATTATTTTCGCAACTTTAAAGCATTCATATCGAACCAATATCAGTGATTGAAGGAGGAGAAATGTTCAAAAGTGGGGTGGGGGGGGGGCAATTAACATTGATGACCCCCAGCCTGAGAAGTGGGGGCCCCCACGGTCTGCTGTTATGCCGCAATGCTCTGCTGTTAAACGGGTCAAACTAACCTACCAACGGCCTTTTCTGAACGGCGATGATGCGGCGCGGTGACTGAAACGGTAGACTGTGCCGCAACACTCTGCTGTACAGCGGGACACGGGGTTCACGCGCTGCCAAGTGCTATTCTGAACGGCACCCCAGCAACCACGCACACACACATAAATACACGCTCTAAAACCCCGCTAAACCGGGCAGCAGGCCCTGTATCTGTTATCACGCTGTAAAGTATCCCTGTGCTCATTAGAAATGTCAAACTGGAAAGCTTAAAGCGATTAGCCTGCCTTCTATCCGGCTCTAATAGCCATTTAGATGTCGGCAAAGGGGATTTGAGAGAACATATAAATACATCAGCCCTGCAGGCAACGGGTTGCTGGTAAATTGAAATTAAACGTTACGTACGGTAGCTCTCTTTTGGAAACTTTTAATAGTTGCGCATGACAGCAACATACATTTCATATACGAGTACGGACCAATTTGTGTTTCGGTTATAATATATTCGCAAATATACACACTATTCGTGAGCGTGAAAAACCGTGTAAAATGTTCGGTTTCAAGCCTAAATGCATTATGTATAGGAGCCTGAGGCATGCGCCTATGCGCATCCTTCACACTATATGCGCTGATGGCAGACAAGAAGATCCCATTATGACACTAACACTATTAAGCCGTTATCACGTTATTAGACAATTACCCTCAATGGACTACCATTAGCCATTAATTATCAAGAAAATTATCGGCGGTACAGTAAAACTAGGCTTCAAAATAAAATTCAGAGTTGGGAAACTAAGAATCTTTATCAATAAAATAACAAAATGTCTCTGGAAGGTTTTGCAAAAGCATGTATGAACAATGTTTCAAATGTCTTTCGTATTATCATTTAAGCCTACGTTTGTACATGACTTGGACGTCATAACGAGTACTACAATATTCAGGTGTGTGAACGTTTCTTGAGCACCCCAGCACCCGGCAGAGCATTCCATTTCTCCTGCCACATTAGCGTGCGCCAAAACGCGGAAACTATTCAGCCGACTTCAGCTCCTCTCAGACAAAGGTCGACGAAGCGCTCCTCGTCGAAAAAGCCGAGTTCACTGTCAAAAAGGCATTTCTCCGCTCCACGGCGCGGCTGGGCCTCCTCAGCTGAAAGGCGACTCGAAGCCCGCCTTGAGAGCAGATCGGACAGGCTTAGCTCGTTCTAAAACAACACGAGGTGGCTCGTGAGCCATTTTCAATGGTACACCGATAATTTAGCCAGCAGCCAGCGGAAATAAATTCGAAGAGACTCGCGCGATTTTGTCCGCCACATCTGTTGCCGCACAGGCTGACTCAATAGAGGCGAGATTTAACGGACCGGGCTACTAGAGTTCGGCCGAAACGGCCGTCACTGGCGGAAATCGAACATCGACGAGCATTGTTCGAGAGTGGAGAGCGGGAGGAAGGGCTTAACGAGTCGGCAATATATTTCCGAGTTGTGGTGCTGCAATGCATTGACCTTGGCATTCTTCTTTGTTTGTGGTGAATGGCTGAAACATGTAAGTCACTTTTTAGTGATAAACTGAGATAAAAGGATATCCTGAGGAAAGTAATTTGAAACGTCTTATGCATGTCGGGGCATTGGAGCTGTAAATGTTACGTTACAATTATTCGTCGCAAAAGTATATATTTCATTTTTTTAATTGCGGATTGATCAGGTGTGGTCACTTCAGTACCACTACGCTTAGGTCGTGTTGAATCGGAGCCCAGCATCCGTGATCAACCACAATAATTACAATATTATCCGCGTTATAAAACCAGCACATGCTTGAAGTATGACAAGTTTCTAAAACTAGACATACTACCAGTAAAACGCCTTGTTGGGCGATGACCGAGCGGGCGCGCACTGGTAAAGCTAAAACAGGTTTTAAATATGAAATGGTACGGGATCACACGTGGCAGTAACACACAGTCCTTTTAGTCATTTTAGTCCTCCAACAAAATTGCCATGCCTACGTGCATGCCAACATAAAACAAAGTTGTATTAAATTGTACATGATCTCCTTTCTCGAATCCGCCCAAAGGGAGCACGTCCTGAGTGGCTGCATGCTTCAGCGTATACACAAACGAATGCTTAGATAGATCAAGCCATTTTTTTTATCAAGAATGGTTTGTGTTCATTTCGACGTCTGCGGGTGCCACGCGCTGCGGTACGATCCCTAACAGAACGCACTATAACAAAATCCAAATTGATTTGATGGCCATATCCAATAGTGAAAACCCGATCTCAATCAGAACAGTGGTTGCAAAGTTATTAGCTTCCAAAAAGCGTCTGTATGGCCGGGTTGGTCCGGGTCGGGCCGGGTCAAATGTAAATTTGTCTAGTAAGTTGAGAAACATCACGGCCGCTTCGCGCCCGCTCGATAACGAGCAGCCCTGTTGGCACAACAACTTTATTCAGATCCCAGGACCGCTAAAAAGAACACGAATGGGAGACATAGGCCTTCCCGGAGGCTAGTGAAAGACCCTGACGTCACAGTGTGCGTCATCCTATCCGGACTCCGGAAATAACATATCCAGCGTTTTAACGTTTTGGTTTGGTAGCAGGTATTATAAAATAGTGCATGAGGGCGGTATCATATTTTCC
Source organism: Chirona hameri (assembly GCA_036785665.1). Classification (NCBI taxonomy): domain Eukaryota; kingdom Metazoa; phylum Arthropoda; class Thecostraca; order Balanomorpha; family Balanidae; genus Chirona; species Chirona hameri. Next base: position 59,133 of record JAXIVJ010003508.1, read on the forward strand.
GCGGAATCGAAGTCACCCTGTTTATTTTTACCCGAGGAGCGAAAGTACCGAGGGAAAAAATCAACAGGAGACCGAGATACCGTCGAAAATATAGCGCCCAAGTGTTCTATTTATTTTACCATTTACCGTGTTTAGGTAAGCTTGTTCATTGCAAATATCTATATGCTTCATAACCTTTTTTTACAGAATATTTGGAATTCGATATGGATTCAAACGTCAATGAAAGCATTGAGGAATTTATAAATATACGCCTGGCTTACGTCTGGTATCGCTGAAATTGCCTAGGGCCGAAAAGTGATACCACATTGCTTCACGTTGTAAATTTCAGCTGACTGAAAGCTGATACCAGAAACACGTACTAATATTGGAAACATACCCCGGCATATGGTAAAACCAGTAGGGTGCCGTGGTTGGCGATGAACGAGCGAGCGCGAAGGAAATGTATAGGGAATTTGAACTCGATCGGGCAAGTAGTTTCTGAGATACAAAAAAAAGTGCGCACGTGCGCACGTGCAAAGGTATCCACCTTTGACTTGTGGGAAAGTGGGGGCTGAGAGGTCCCTAACCACACACCAAATTTGAACACAATCGGCTCAGCCGTTCCAGAGATATAGAATAGGGGTGTGCACGTGCGCACGTGCAAAACCACCCCACCCCTGACTTGTGGAAAGCCGGCGGCTGAGTGGTCCCTAACCACACATCAAATTTGAACACAATCGGCTCAACTTTTCCTGAGATACAGAATAGGGGTGTGCACGTGCGCACGTGCAAAGGCACCCACCCCTGACTTGTGGGAAACTGGCGGATGAGTGGTCCCTAACCACACACCAAATTTGAACACAATCGGCTCAGCCGTTCCTGAGATATATAATAGGGGGTGTGCACGTGCGCACGTGCAGAGTCACCCCACCCCTGAGTTGTGTGAAAGTGGCGGCTGAAGGGTCCCTAACCACACACGACATTTGCACATAATCTGCCCAGCCGTTGCAGAATTATTGCGAGAAAATACTTTTCAACACCCATCACGCGGCACGCGCCACGCGCAGTAGTAGTCACTTGCATGAGTCAGCACTGGTCTCAAATAGGGTAGGTTAGATGGGGCTGCTAAGTAAAGGAGTCCGCTTGTCAATCGGACGTGCGGTTGCAGAGATATGAGCTTCTCAAAAGCGTCGCTACGGGCCGGGCCGGGCCGGGCCGCTCATAATAAGATTTGTCCCATATACCACGGAAGGACGAGCGAGCGCTTCGTGCTCGCTCGTAACCAGTAAGGCGCCGTAGTTGGCGATGAACGAGCGAGCGCGAAATAAATGTATGGTGAATTTCAACCCGATCGGGCCAGTAGTTCCTGAGATACAAAAAAGGTGCGCACCTGCGCACGTGCAGAGGCACCCCATCCATGACTTGTGTGTAGGCGGCGGCGGAGGGTCCCTAACCACACACCAAATTTGAACACAGTCGGCTCAGCCGTTCCTGATATATATAATAGGGGTGTGCACGTGCGCACGTGCAGAGGGACCCCATCTCTGACTTGTGGGAAAATGGCGGTTGAGAGGTCCCTAACCACACACCAAATTTGAACACAATCGGCTCAGCCATTCCTGAGATATAGAATAGGGGTGAGCATGTGCGCACGTGCAGAGTCATTCCACCCCTGACTTGTGGAAAGGCAACGGCTGAGAGGTTCCTAACCACACACCAAATTATAACGCAATCGGTTCAGCCGTTCCTGAGATATAAAATAGGGTGTGCACGTGCGCACGTGCAGAGGCAACCCACCCTGACTTGTGGAAAATTGGCGGCTGAGGGATCCCTAACCACACACCAAATTTGCACACAATCGGCTCAGCCGTTGCAGAGTTGTTGCGAGAAAACGCTTTTCAACACCCCTCACGCGGCACGCGGCACGCGCAGTGGTAGCCACCCACATGAGTCGGCACCGGTCTCAAACAGGGTAGGTTGGATGGGGCTGCTCAGCAAAGAAGTCAGCTTGCCAATCGGACGTGTGGTTGCAGAGATATGAGCTTCTCAAAAGCGTCGCCACGGGTCGGGCCGGGCCGGGCCGGGCCGCGCCGCTCATATCAGATTTTGCCCATATACCAGTAAGACACCGAGGTTGGCGATGAACGAGCGAGCGCTAAGAAAATGTATGGTGAATTTCAACTCCATCGGGCAAGTAGTTTCTGAGATACAAAAAGGGTACGTACGTGCGCACGTGCAGAAGCGCCCCACCCCTGACTTGTGGGAAAGTGGCGGCTGAAAGGTCCCTAACCACGCACAAAATTTAAACACAATTGACTCAGCCGTTCCTGATATATATAATAGGGGTGTGCACGTGCGCACGTGCAGAGGCACCCCCTATTCTATATATCCCTGACTTGTGGGAAAATGGCGGCTGAGATGTCCCTAACCACACACCAAACTTGAACACAATCGGCTCAGCCATTCCTGCGATATAGAATAGGGGTGCACGTGCGCACGCGCAGAGGCACCCCATCCCTGACTTGTGGGAAAGCGGCGGCTGAGGGGTCCCTAACCACAAACCAAATTTGAACACAATCGGCTCAGCCGTTCCTGAGATATAGAATAGGAGTGTGCACGTGCGCACGTGCAGAGGCACTCCGCCAATAACTTGTGAGAAAGTGGAGACTGAGGGGTCCCTAACCACCCACCAAATTTGAACACAATCGGCTGAGCCGTTGCGGAGTTATTGCGAGGAAACACCTTCTAACACCCCTCACACGGCACGCGCCACGCGCAGTGGTATTTATCCACGTGAGTCGGCACTGGTCTCAAGCAGGGTAGGTTGGATGGGGCTGCTCAGCAAAGAAGCCCGCTTGTCAATCAGACGTGCGGTTGCAGAGATATTAGATTGTCAAAAGCGTCGCCACGGGTCGGGCCGGGCCGGGCCGCTCATATTCAGATTTTGCCCATATACCACGGAAAGGCGAGCGAGCGCTTCGCGCTCGCTCGTAATAAGTTTATATATTTCTGGGCCACTGATATCAGCAAAACTTGACGTCAGCTCGGAATCGGGCATTGCACAAATCCTTACGTTCAGGTACACTAGTCAGGATATATGGCATTTTCTTTTCCGAAAATAATACAATAGAAAAAAGGTGAAACGAAAGCTCAATAATGAGATAAGGTTCAAACTCGGCTCTTTTTGCCTCAGCCATGAATCCACCGAGCAAAAAATTGTATCTTCAGCGATTAAACAGCAAAAGATAGAGGAGTTTATCCATATCCTCGTTAATCCAGTTACCACCCCGCCCCATGACCCTAAGCGAACCTCTTCCTCTCTGCTCACCATTACGTATCATTTCACTCCACGGCACACTTCCGTCCGCCTGAAGCCCGCTCTCTCCCCCCACCGGCGGCGGCGGCGGCGGCGGCGGCAGGTCTGCAGGCGCTCAGCGCCGCTGCAATCATCGTACGATCAGCGGTGCAGCGGGCGCGCTGCTCTGCAGACCATCACCGCGGCCGATCGGCCCGCCGGCCCCGGTCCAACCATCGACAGCGGCGCACCGTCGCACGTGACCTGGGTGCCGACCGCCCCGCCCCGCCCCCGCCCCGCCCCGCCCCGCCCCGCCCCGCCCCCGCCCCCGCCCCCGCCCCCGCCCCCGCCCCCGCCCCCGCCCCGCCGGCCGGCCGCTCAGAGACGGCTCCGGTAAACAGTCGGCAGATCGCCTGCCGAGGTCAACAGAGATGGCCGGAGGGCCTGAGGACGGACTGGTCAACAGACGGGCTCGGTCAATAAAGGCGGGATGGGCCTGACAGGGGTCGGAGATCGGCATGCCGGAATGAGAATAAACAGGCCGATGTAACTGGTCAACAGAGTGGTATCTGACGGCGGTGATGGCGCCGATCTAAGCTGGTTGGATCTGAAGTGATGCGTGGCATGAAATAGCATGAAGTCGAAGTGCCATGGAACGTCACCGAGATAGTTTAAGTGTCCTTTAGTTGTACACTTGAATATGTTGAGCAACGGGTTGCATGGCGCCCTCAGTTGTCCTTGTATCGATTTTTGTATTGCTCGACTTAAGACCCTTTTGCGCCATACTTTTTCAGCGCTTTGTAATCGATAACTGCCGCCCACTTTTGTGCTTCGTTCTGGTCGCTGCGTTCCAATGGCGGCTCTAAATCATAGCAAGCAGCTCTTATTAGAAAAATAAACGTGAGAGCTCCGAGCGAAATACCAATTCATGCCTGACAGTTACCACCCTTGTTTTATCTTAATAGCAAAATAAGAAAGGCAATCTCTTTTAGGACGTGTTATGATGCTGATATCTTTGGTTGAGACTTGCGAGCCACGTATTTAAGCAATGTTTAGGAGTCAAATATGCTGAAGCATGAGTAACAACCACAACTGACTTGGATATCTCAACAACAACAAAATGCGGACACAACAGCTTCATGTCAGAAGCATCGCCACCGCTGTCTTACCTGACAAATGGGATACCCAGCTTCCGGACGGTCGGTGTTGACTGCCTGTCCTCATTTATAACGAACCGGGACAAGGTTAACGAGGGTGTTTCCAAGTTCGTTATCAATCACGGAATGAGGGAGGTCAGACTAATGGTCGATTGCAGAACCCGCCGCCCCTGCATCACGTTCATGCGTCTTCAGCCGTTAGCGGGCATCCCTAACGTGTACCAAGTATTGTGTTCGTTAACTCAAGGTGGATCTTTCCACTTATCGGCCTGATATCTTCATCCTGATAGCTACTGACGAGGGATGAGCTGACTAGTCGCGTGTAAGCTGGCTGAGTAAAGTATCGTTATCTGGGTCAGAACGACAGACTGTCTCATTGAACAGGCGGGTATCAACCCACGAAGCAAACTCACTTTGAGGGCCGTGAGTTTCCAACTGGACGGCCGAGACAAACTTCGCCTTGTTACGAGGAAAAGTACGAACAAAGCGCAAACTTTCATGAGATGCAAACCGTCTATCTGACCAATGAGGATGAAAATAGTAGTCTTGAAGCAATTTCTGCCGGTCACGTTATCACGTTCCTGGACGCATCTGGGAAGCAACAGATAGTGTACATACATCTAGCTTGATGATCGTCCAGGTATCTGCTTCACTAGTAGGAATGGAAAACCTCCGAGCTGGTGAATGCGGCTCAGGTAGGGTTGCATGACGGGCGATCGATTTCGCCCGGGTGCTGTGGCTCAGTAGTCGCACTGAGCTGCTTTTCGCAGCCCTGCCGGCCGGGCTTAAACCCATTAAAGCCCAGAGGCAGCTTTTACATTGTTGGGCGAGCCGGCAACAGGCTTTGGTGATGGTGTTATGTTGATTCATCTGAACAGGAATCCGCAAAAGCGCAGAGTCTGTAATTCAACACAAGCTTACCGCCTGGTCCGTTAACAGGTTAGTGTGGGGCAACGTTGGCAGTGACTGACACAACAGACACAGCAGTGCTTCACCGAGAGACCCGCATTGGGGGGAGGGTCGACGACAAGCAAGTATACCTTGTGAACTACTGCATCTTTGCTTAATATTAACACGATAATGAATGCGTTCTCTTACGTTTGGCTTTAACCAATACATGTTAAGTGATCGTGCTGACCTGCAAAAATAAAGCAATGCATTATTGGTTAAAATATTGCACCTAAGCACAGTTACAGGTATCTGGATTCCTGGAGACCTGGATTTGACACGAAATATTCGGCCTCTTAGTTTAAGCACATCAGTGAACGACGGTGCTGGACTCACATCATTTTCACGAGCCGAGACATACAAGTGTATCAGCTTAACAGCTCCGTTTCGTGTATAATTTTTTTGTACTTTTGTTCGTGATTCATGTAAAATCCAGGTCTCCTGATATATGTGGCACAGTCTATATAAATATGGCTTAGGTGAATACAACTCCATTGGGCATAATTACAAAACCAAAAGGCAAAAATTCGCTTGGATGAGAAATATATATTTTTTGTTTCGCGTCATAAAATTGAATGCTTGATAAAGTGCCTCATCATCTAGTTAAGTCAAATCTGTATTGTTTTTAGTAAAACACGCCAGAAGCTATCGCCATCCAATCTCACGTTTCTCAGACGTGAGGCAGATTTGGTTTCGGCGTGGTATTTTTGTTGCGCGGAGTTCCTTGTTTGGCTGTCTGCCGGCCCGATGCGACCATCTGGAGGTTCCCACACATCCATGTGTCGGTTCCCATGTCTGTCTCGGCTGCCAGAGATGATCCTTCGGAATAAATGGCATCGGAAATACCAGACATTGAGACCCATTTTGCTATGCACACATTCATGATTGTACAAAATGTTGATGTTATTGACCATTCCACAAGTGCTTTACTTCGTCTTTCTTTCCAAATTAATGTATTCCTAAATCTCATATTCTTGCAACACCTCGCATCTGATGAAGTCAGGTAATAATTCTGCGAGACATGCCGAATGAATGCTATCCTGTATTTATAACGGGAACATCGTATATTTTCACTGTAGGTAATCACTGTAATTTCTTATTTCATCGCCTCGATAGTCTAACGAATCACTTTCAAACACTCCCATGGTTCATTCCTTTAAATCCTTGTCTTGCAAGGTTAGCATGCAAGCATGTGTCGTTAGCTGCGTGGAAGTGGAGCGTTCTTACATGGTATTGGACTCATATGCAGCGTTGCGACAGGACAGCTCTTCCCACTGTAAGGGCGAAATACATACGTACTATACCAGCATTCGAGACTGGACTTGAGCTCCCGCGATTTAGTTCAATCTCCCGATCGTTCTATTTCCGTTCGTCACTTCGTTTCAATGTCCTCCCGTCCATCAGCTTATACAGCCACCCATATTGCAAACTGCACTGTAACTGTATATGCGATTACTCATGCCGTGCCGGCACGCTTCTAAGAACACCATGTTACATAAGAGGTAATAAGGACTTCGTGCTCTCCCATCCACAGTGCAATCAAGCAGTGGAATACAATACGTGGGTATTATTGCATAAGAAGGCACACCATGAATCTGCCCTCGCCCCTCGCAACTGTTGGTTCTCAACTGTTGGTTCGCAACTGTTGGTTACAATGCTGAGATACGCGTCACCACGAGACTTATTTCCCCAGAGCAAATATGGCGGCGTTAATATGAAAAAGAAAACACGGAGCGCATTATGCCCGGAATATTTGTCTAGCATTCGTTTGCTCGTCAATACAGAGCGGTACTGATGATAAATTCTGATCCAGCTCCGCTGCCATGCTGTAGAGAGTGCCGTTTCGCCTGCTGCCCGCTGCGTGCAGAATGCGGGGGAGGCAGACAGGCAGGCAGGCTCTGCGACAATGCCCGGCCGCCGACAGTATTTACATACAAGAATCCGGCCCATTCTGGTCGTGTCTTCACCAGAGATTGGTGCCCAGACACGAACAAAGACTCCGCGCTTCGACGCTGAAAGGCACGCCGGTCGCACTCGGCGGCGCTGGATGCGGTCGGGGATGGGAGGCGGCGCAGCGCGCGCCGCGGCCGATCCACGCGGCCGCCTCAGTGCAGCGCGGCGAAAGATGAAAGAAAGCCCCCCCCCCCCCCCGGCCGACGAATGTGGGCCCGGACAATATCTGTCCGATGGCGGGGAGGAGCCGCGGTGGCCCGGTATTCAGACATCATCGGCGGCTCTCCGGACTAGAGGTGCCGCACTCGAATGGCACGCTTGTTGGCGAATGATTTCCGGATATTTCGGCAGTACATTCAGCCCGCTGGCATTGACGAGATGAAGTGGTATTTCTGAATGGATGCGGCAATTTCAGCTGCGCCCCTGAGGTTTGGCATTCAGCTTTTGATACGAAATTTGTTCTCTTCCGACCAAAGCCTACTCCAGGGAGTCTTCAAACGACAGGACATCAATCTTACGGAGCTGAGCACTGCGAAAATGGTCGCTGAATTGCTTATTGAGATTTGCCAATGGAAGTCAATGTGACGTCCATGGCCATGCAACGTCACACCGTGATATTGATCACGCCAATCGAATACCAGAACAGAGAGCGTCTCAGCCTTATAGCGGCACATACAATTGCGATCTACCGAAAATACCAATGAATAAAATTATAGAGATGTCGAATTCATCGGCTGCAACGTCACAGATCTACATAATGTGTTATCCCCCTCAACAATGAAATCCGTTCTTAAACACTACTCTTGTCTCATGTCTGCCTTCTCAATAGCTATTGAGACCATGGCTTATATAAGTAAGATGGGACACAGAGTTCGTCTGAGTAAAAACAAAAATATTAAGTGTAAACTCAACAGAGGAACTGCTAAAATATAGGTATAGGAATCTACCTACTACCATGGTGCTAAAATATAGGTATAGGAATCTACCTACTACCATGGTGCTGAAATATAGGTATAGGAATCTACCTACTACCATGGTGCTAAGATATAGGTATAGGAATCTACCTACTACCATGGTGCTAAAATATAGGTATAGGAATCTACCTACTACCATGGGCGTAACCACCACTGGGTACCAGACGTGTGCATGGATCCCAAAAATGGATCCCGGGACCCGGGATCTGATCTCTGTGATTTGGATCCGGGATCCACTGAGATCATAGATCCACCCTCTCAGTTTTGCCGTGGGATCTACTGAGATCATAGATCTAATCTTATATCTGTGCCGTGGGATCCACGAGATCATGGATCAAAGCTTATAATTTTGCCGTGAGATCCACGGGATCAAAGATCTAACATTGTATTTTTGCCGTGGGATCCACTGGGATCATAGATCTAGACCAACAAAAGACCTCGTGGGATCAAGAAGATCCAGGATATATTAATAAATGACAGCTGTACAAACAAAACATTCAAATCAATAACAAAGGAAAGTTAAAAGCTGAAGCAGCTTCAAAATTGAATATGTAAAAATAATATACAGCTTAAAATCATACCAATACCAATTACCAATACACCATTCATGGTGTCAGTATGAAGCATCAAATACTTACAGCAACCAAAACGTACCTCCTCCAATCAAATATTCTAAAATTCTGAAACCAGTGAACACGGAAGACTTTTAAATCCAAACCCAATCTCGGAAGGTTTCAATTAAGGCCGTATAATTAGTATAAATGGATAACTGGTTATGTTGTTGTTGTTGCTAGATTAGGGCGCGTAGAACTGGTTACAATGTCAGAAGTTCAATGTCGAATGGTTTCAATGTCAGTCATCATATGCACATCTGATCTCAAACACTTTTGTTTAGTCCTATGACGTCATGCCTTTTGGCAAATGCGGGAGAAAATGTATTAATGTATAAGGTCGTTTGGCGTTCTCTGTTATGCTATAGGACATATCGTCAAATTATTATCAATACCAACCATGAGCAAGGCCACCATACCAAAAAGTGAACAAGAATAAATGAATGTAAAGGCACCGGCTAAAGAGAGCGCAAGTGTAATTTATTATCGAACGCCATTACGCCATCAACTAGTGATTTGTGTAGGTACTTTGTACCTATGACGTTAATAATACTATTTTGCGTCTGGCGATGAAGCTTTTCGAAATAATTTGTGACTGATTTCCAAGGTTGCACATAAAATCAAACGAGCCAGGTGGCAGCTGCAGGTACTATGTTGAACGTTGCTGCTTGTCACAATGACTCAACAAGATCACAATGACACAGTCGTCACTCGTCAGTCAGTAGTCAGGTTATATCCTACGCCCTACGGATCATTATTTCACATGTCTTCTAAGAACAAAAAGGAGATATTAATTTTCCAGGTACAAAATATGTCGTGGTATCAAAGGAAAATTAACTGCCAAATAGAAGTTCTTAATATGGTAGGAATTTGTCAACCTATATATGGCGTAACTGTGCCATTTATGATTTGATCTCGCGTGGGCTTGTAAGCCGGCAGGCCGTTGTCATCCCAATGCCTACAAGCTGTTCAATAAATGCCTCCGGTAACGTCACCTGGGCATTACTTTTTGGATCCCTGTGAGTTTCCGTGTCATTAAAGGAAATAGTTCACCTTGGAATTTTTTACCAAACACGATTTGATTATATTTTTTAATACAATTTCTTTTTATATTGTCAAAAATGGCCTTATATCGCGCCGATTCAGGACAGAAGGCCGCAAATTTGTATTGTTTATCAAAACTATATGCATACTCTCTGAGTCAGAGTCCTGACGTCACGCGAATGTAAAAAATGGTTCAGTCAATCAGATTCGAAAGTAGTCGCGTAAGGATAGACTCGCATTGGAGATGTGCCAACCAGCGGCCGGCGGTTCGCTTGCTAGCACTAGTTGCAAGCTGATTGGCTGATGGTATAGCCTCTGCCCGGGCTAGAACCAGTACAACATTCTTTTGCCAGCACCGCATTCCTTCGCAAAAAAAAAAAATATATTCGGCTGGAGAGTCTTTTCAGTCAAGAAAACTTGCAGATAGGGGTTTCCCAATACGGGCTACAAAACTGCTATCTCAGTTTAAAACTAATGTTGAAGGTGAACTATTTCCTTTAATATGAGACTTGATACTGTTTAACATACATTATTGATGATGCACTTACTACTTTACATGTATGTCACTTGCGAAGTAGTGTTTCATATATTTGGCTTGATAATTGCTATGCCAGATAATAAATATGCCCTCTGTGACGTCTTGGCAGATACGGCGTAGCAGGGACGGTTCTACCTTATATTTATGGCCTTGGTGAGAGCCGAAAGTCAAAAGTTGAAATTGTTCTCATGTGAGTGGGAATGGGAATATTTCGGTGCATATGTTATTGTTTGAACGGAAGATACCGGAACATATTTCTTCGAAAGGTGTTAGTGATTTCTATTTGATAATCAAAACCAGCCATTGGGCCCTATTCTTACGATGTTGAGGTGAAACAGTGAGTGGAAAAGGCTTGCAACTTGCATCAGCATGAAATGGGATAGGTTGGTTTTGGTAAAATAAAAATGTAGACGGCAATGCAATGCGGGCATTTATTTAGAAAATAGTACAGGTCAACTCTACTTTTTATTCATATTTGTGCATAAGTTCAGAACTAACTTGAAAAACGTTATTGTGAGGTTCTGAAGCAACATATTGATGTTAATGTTATTGTTATAGGGTAAACTTATCTGTTCCTGAGATACAGAATAGGGGTGTGCACGTGCGCACGTGCAGAGGCGCCCCACCCCTGACTTGTGGGAAAGTGGCGGCTGAGAGGTCCCTAACCACACACCAAATTTGAACATAATCGGCCCAGCCTTTGCGGAGTTTTTGCGAGAAAACACTTTTCAACACCCCTGACGCGGCACGTGCCCCGTGCCGTGGTAGTCACCAACATGAGTCGGCACCGTTCGCAAACATGTTTGGTTGGATGGGGCTACTCAGCAAAGTAACTGGCTTGTCAATCGGACGTGCGGTTGCAGAGATATTAGCTTCTCAAAAGCGTCGCTACGGGCCGGGTCGGGCCAGGCCGCTCATATTCAGATTTTTCCCATATACCACGGAAGGGCGAGCGAGCGCTTCGCGCTCGCTCGTAACTAGCGAGTAGTCTTGCACCACACTTATTAATATCTTGAGCCAACGCCAATTACCTGTATAGTGATCATCTGGTTAGAAGTTCCCCACCTCTCAGGATGCCCTCAGGAGATGAGTGATGGCAAGCAAGATTGCAAGTAATGCTCGCTGACGTCTGGAGCCGCTGTCTGTAATGATCACCTCTTGCCTCTTGGGAAATTCCGGCGATCACTGACGCCCCCCCCCCCCCCCCACTTTGCTGCAAGCATTCACCTGCGAGATCAATCCAGTTACCGTGGCACGAGGTACTGAGGCTGTCGAGGCGGTCACCAGCCAGAGTTACCATCCAGAGTCGGTCACCAGCCAGAGTTAGATGTGGCGATTCGTGCTCGGCCACCTTTCCGTCAGCAGTCTCAGCTCGCCTCGAACATCCCGCTGCATACTCTGAGGTGGAGCAGCGGCTGTCACGTGCTGCTCGGGCGGCGGCGTGCGTGCAGCGGCCAGTCTGGGCCTGTGATGAACTATTGGTACGTGACTCGCGGCGCCGTAGGCGGGCAGCCGTACCGAGAGCCAGCGGGTGGGCTGGCGCGGAGCGGTGGGGCGGTGGGACGGGTAGACGGGCAGCTTCGGGGTGCCCGCTCCTGAAGAGAGATTGCAGTGTCGGGCCGGAGTGGCGACCGGTTCACAGAACTGTCTGACGCAGCCGGCAGATTAGGTGCGGCGAGGCAGTGTCCGAGGAGTCCAGTCCTGGCGCTGACCGGCTGAAGAAGGTCCACCAGGCCTGGCGCTGGTGTCGGACGGGCTGAAGTAGGTCCAAACCTGGCGCCGGCAGCAAACCGGCTGAGATGGGTCTCGACCTTACGCTGGTGGCAGACCGACCGAACCAGACCTGAAACTGCAGTATCAGACCGACCGAACCAGACCTGAAGCTGGTGGCAGACCGACCGAACCAGACCTGAAGCTGCAGTATCAGACCGACCGAACCAGACCTGAAGCTGCAGTATCAGACCGACCGAACCAGACCTGAAGCTGCAGTATCAGACCGACCGAACCAGACCTGAAGCTGGTGGCAGACCGACCGAACCAGACCTGAAGCTGCAGTATCAGACCAACTTGAAGATTGCAGGCCATCAGAGTTAAGTCGATATTCCAGCTGGCAAGTTGTGCAATTGGCTGTCGCGTTGGCTGATCAGAATGTTTGCCCAGAATAGAGATCAGCTATTCCCAATGGGACCTCAGCAAGGTGATATAGTAAAGGTAATATAAATACCCATGAGGCGTGGGCGATGTGATTGTTATACCGTCAATGTTGTTTTTGTTTGATAACGTCAATGGCTCAGGACATCTGTGTCTTATTATAGTTTAATGTGCAGTATTATTGGTTGTTTTTGTAGAGGTCCATTCCAAGAGCCGGAGTCCCGGTGCTATTCGCGACAGCTTCTTACTTCATAAATGATCTTGTGAATGTGGGCTGCCTATTCAGTCGTCCAAATTTAGCTGTCGAGGGCGTTGCCCTCATTTACTGCTAACTGCTCGTGTTGGGTTCCACGCTTGAAATGCATCTTTGTAATTAGGTGACGAGCCATTTGGGGCGAGATTCTCCGAATGGGTGATCACGGCCGGTCCGTCTGTTGGTAGTACAGCGTGACGCGGTGCCCTCCGGCGGGGTGCCGTCACGATGAGCGGCCGAGCCTGTCACGATGACGGTCGAGCCTGTCACGATGAGCGGCCGAGCCTGTCACGATGAGCGGCCGGCCTGTCACGATGAGCGGCCGAGCCTGTCACGATGAGCGGCCGAGCCTGTCACGATGAGCGGCCGAGCCTGTCACGATGAGCGGCCGGCCTGTCACGATGAGCGGCCGAGCCTGTCACGATGGCGGCCGGCATGTCACGATGAGCGGCCGAGCCTGTCACGATGAGCGGCCGAGCCTGTCACGATGAGCGGCCGAGCCTGTCACGATGAGCGGCCGAGCCTGTCACGATGAGCGGCCGAGCCTGTCACGATGAGCGGCCGAGCCTGTCACGATGAGCGGCTGAGCCTGTCACGATGACGGCCGAGCCTGTCACGATGAGCGGCGAGCCAATTATTTACCGGCTCCCAAATCTGTCCAGTCAGTCACACGGAGTGTCACCGCCAGAATGAGCCCAATTAGTCAGCTCACCGGTCACAGTTACAGGTACAGACGGAACATGTCTCATTAGGCCTAATGCATGTTGAAACTCGTTGCGTAGGTATTATATGATGTCCTAATGCTCCAACCAGCTCTGGCGATGAGCAGACGGGCGATTTTGAATGTCTAAGTCTCGCTGATTTCTGACACAAAATTAGCAAGGTCGTTTGGTAAAGCTCGAGGCTTCAGCGGCGCTGTCGTTATGAGTAAGCCAGCCAGACATTTGGGCGCTCAGACTCAGAAGCCCGTCTTCAGACAGTTTCAAGGGAGCCTAGCTGTAAGTGCCCGAGCAAGTCCATTATGCCACAACGTTGCAGGGAGAGATGTGGTTATGTCTACAGTGTAAGCACCACACACTCGAGGAATTCTAAGTGTTTTGAAGACTTGTTCCTATGTGGGAAAGAAACTTCCCAGATTGGCTAACGAGATTGAAGAGTGGCTAACTTAAGACGTTTAAAATAATGAATGAACGCACCATGTAATGAAGGCTGTTAACCGCTAAACCATGATGTCCATTAGCATACATTTGACATGCTCGCCTCGGAGCGGTCGCATTATTCCAAACGGTTACGAGAGAAAACGCTGTCAGCAGCTGAGAGCACGATTTATAAATGATGGAATATATCATCGTGCATTTTTAGGCGGGCGCGGATGGTTCACAGCAATAACAGCTGACAAATTACTCCGGCTATTGGCCGGGACGCGTCTCGCCAGTAAAACAGAGCAGGTGCCACGTGGCGGTATCAGGACGCGTCTCTACAGCAAAGCAGGTGCCACGTGGCGGTATCAGGACGCGTCTCGCCAGTAAAACAGAGCAGGTGCCACGTGGCGGTATCAGGACGCGTCTCGCCAGTAAAACAGAGCAGGTGCCACGTGGCGGTATCAGGACGCGTCTCGCCAGTAAAACAGAGCAGGTGCCACGTGGCGGTATCAGGACGCGTCTCGCCAGTAAAACAGAGCAGGTGCCACGTGGCGGTATCAGGACGCGTCTCGCCAGTAAAACAGAGCAGGTGCCACGTGGCGGTATCAGGACGCGTCTCGCCAGTAAAACAGAGCAGGTGCCACGTGGCGGTATCAGGACGCGTCTCTACAGCAAAGCAGGTGCCACGTGGCGGTATCAGGACGCGTCTCTACAGCAAAGCAGGTGCCACGTGGCGGTATCAGGACGCGTCTCGCCAGTAAAACAGAGCAGGTGCCACGTGGCGGTATCAGGACGCGTCTCGCCAGTAAAACAGAGCAGGTGCCACGTGGCGGTATCAGGACGCGTCTCGCCAGTAAAACAGAGCAGGTGCCACGTGGCGGTATCAGGACGCGTCTCGCCAGTAAAACAGAGCAGGTGCCACGTGGCGGTATCAGGACGCGTCTCTACAGCAAAGCAGGTGCCACGTGGCGGTATCAGGACGCGTCTCTACAGCAAAGCAGGTGCCACGTGGCGGTATCAGGACGCGTCTCGCCAGTAAAACAGAGCAGGTGCCACGTGGCGGTATCAGGACGCGTCTCGACAGCAAAGCAGGTGCCACGTGGCTGTATCAGAGACATCGGAAGTCTGGAACGTCTCTATTAGAGCTGAGCACGGCGCCCACTCGGTATCAGATGAAGCCGTGCCGGAGCTGGACAGGGTTCCTAGAAGTTCAGCCAGTTTCAATTACGTCCGGATCATTTGGGTGCAGAGTTACTGCATTTCCGACTTCAACGAGTAGGCATGCAGCGTGCTCAGGGGCGTAGGCAGGATTTCTCCCAGGGGGTGCAAATGGGATCAGAGGGGCCCTCGTAGCCAAGGGGGCCCACATAATTAAAACAGTATGTTGTATGTTGCAAAACAACGACAAATAAGTTTCGACAACGATTTGTTTTTTGGGGAGTCAAAAACCAAAATTTCGCAAATTCGCGATAGCCATTTTCAATATAATGTCATTTTCTTTCTTTCGGCGTTTTGTATTTGCAATTTTCTTCAAAACACGATTTTCTACGATTTTCCAAACATTTATTGTTTTTCCATCAAAAATTGCATGCATGACGTGATTAAAACGTCATTATCTCCCAAAGTACTACACGATTTGCATTGAAATGTTGTGATAAGACGTATAATTGATGCAGCATAAAACACTGAAAGGCTGACGTCTATATAGTAGTTATTATATTATCGTCTATATTGTTTTCACGTTATTTAGAAAATCAGGGAGGAGGGGCAGGGGGCAGATTCTGTCACCTCCAGCGCGGCGCGGGTTAATCAAAATAATATCCTGAATATGATTAAATTCGGATTAGGGAAGCAACGCAGTACGTACATGCCGATTGTGCACATGTACGATAAAGTTACAAAATCTCTACAAAATAACGAAATAACATGCTCCTTATACATTTATTTACAGAAAGCTTTGGATACCGTTTGCTTATAATTGCTTGTTGTTGAAAAAATACACCATATTGTGATACGAGGGGTTTCTACAACACGATAGAGTCATATCTTAACACGCGCCCTGGAGGGCCTCTGATAATTACACGCCCAGAGGGGGGAATCCCCCCCTTAAGATCTCGAAAACCACGCAACGTAGCGACAAGCGGAAAACGGCGTTAGATAGCTCAAGACAAGCTCTTTCGAATGTATGTCTGTCTTCTTTTTGTTTAGGTCAGGTCAATATTGAGGTCGCCAGAAGTCATCAGAGGTCAGATTTTCCAGTCTTAGGACTTCGCTCCAGAAGCCTCCAAATATCTGGGGAACTAGGATAGCTAGGAACAAACGGAAACAAAAACAATCGAAAGCTCTTGAAATATCTAATCGTCATTTGTGTCCTCAAAATTGAGCTCAGACTTCAGAGGCCATTCTTATAAAAACAAATCGAGCCGTGGCTCGATTAAAAAAAAAAGAATGGCCCCAGGACTGGAATTTTTTCTGTTTGGGCAGTGTGTAAAATACCTGTATATTATTTGGCTTTGCTGCTGCATTTCCGAGGCGCTGTATCGACGCTAAACATCTCCCGCGCCGGGTCCTGAGGCCATTCTTTAAAAAAAAACAATCGAGCCACTGCTAGATTTAAAAAAAATGGCATCATGCCAATATTTTAGGCTCCATAAGTCATCAAATGTATTTTTTTCTGGCAAAACAGTTTTTCGCAAATAACTTTTTACCTAATGAGGATAAGGCAATATTTTTTTACGCCATCGTATTTGTCTCGTCAAGGCGCTTCTAGTTCAAAATCGTAGAAGAATGAGAAACATGCTTACATGTTTTTTTCTTCAGAAATCGAAGATTTCCACTGGGAGTCGCTCAGGAAAGTACGGGCCAACGTGTTTGTCCGGACGTGTGTCCAGACGAGATCTTAGGCCACCTCTCCAGGTCGACGCTGCGGTTATTGGTTCGGAAGATAACCAGGGGGGACGCCCCCACCCAGCCAATGGCGTTCTGCTGAGATCCCAGCCAATGCCAGGTTAATACTCGTGCATTGTCAAAGCCTTGTACTCCTCTCAGACGTTACTAGCATAAACTGAAAAACAATGAGAACTATGACTGGTTTTCCTTCAAGAGCCTCACCGGCGCTCGACCGGCAGACCACCTCTACCGCGACAGGACCCTCTAAAGGACAGCAGAGACCCTCTACAGATCGGCAGGGGCCTCTAAAGGCCGGCAGATGGCCATCTGCAGATCGGCAGGGCCCTCTAAAGGCCAACAGAGGGCCCTCTACAGATCGGCAAGGCCCTCTTAAGGCCAGCAGAGGGTCCTCTATAAATTGGCTGAGACACTCTGCAGATCGACAGGGCCCCTGAAGGCTGGAAGAGGACCCTCTACAGGTCGGCAGGGCCCTCTACAATCTACATGCTGGAATGGCCCTTTAAAGGCCGACAAGCCCCTCTAGAGGCCGGAAGGGTCCTTTAAAGGCTGGCAGGGCCATCTTAAGGTCGACAGAGGGCCCTCTGTAGATTGGCTGGGGCACTGCAGATCGATAGGGTCCCTAAAGGCTGTAAGAGGGCTCTCTACATGCTGGCAGGGTCATCTAAAGGCCGGCAGAGGGCCCTCTACAGACCGACAGGGCCCTCTAAATGTCAGCAGAGGGCCCTATACAGATCGGCTGGGACATTCTACAGATCAACAGGGGCCTCTAAAGGCTGACAGAGGGCCCTCTCCAGATCGGCAGGGACTCTCTACATGTCGCAAGGGCCAATAAAGGCCGGCAGAGGGCCCTCTACAACCGACAGGGGCCCTCTAGATGCCGTCAGGGGGCGGGGTATATATTATGTAACGGGGTATATCTTCTCAGCATGTTCCAATGCACCGGGCCTGACTCTTCTGACAAAGCATTCCGAGTCGGCGGCGGCAGACTCTCTTCTCTCTTCGCATCCAACCCAGACATGCAAAAACTCGGGTCAGAAGCCCGAGACTGCAAGTCTAGCAACTGCAGTCATCACAGCCATCGCCAGAACAGCTGAGTAAGCGAGACGACGGCGGGGAGCAGCGCCAGTCGGGTGTACACCCCTCAGGTACACCCATTACGGTACCAGTCCCAATTGCGTACCGGTCCCAGTACCGTCCCTACCGGCGCCGCCACATCACCTCTCCCTCCCCCGCTATGAGTCAGCACACCCAGGGCGTCCCGCCCAAAGGCAGCTGTGTCGCTGCCCAAAGGCAGCCCAAAGGCAGCTGTGTAGGACAACTGTGTCGAGCTGTGACGCGTCAACAAAGAGAATGTTTTCAAGTAAGGGAAGAATCGTTGTTGAGAAGAAATGAGATGTACGATATACGCGAAGTAAGACGGCCAAATAAGAAGCAGTGTTTACAAAGAAGATTTGAAATTAACACGAGGAAAGGTGCTATTTGCAAATAATTATAAAAATTAGAAATACGATCGACGCTGGTATTATATAGTACTGAGCCTGAACGGAGCCCAGGCACTGATACAAAATGAAGCATGTCAAGATTTTCGTTAAGTTGGAAAAGGCGAACATTTAATAATGGAAAAAGCAATAGATGAACAAGAAGTCGTCTGGAAACGATACTACGTCGTAATATGGAAGAAAAAATGAATGAAAGGACTATCTGACCGAATAATGAAGAAAGATAATTGAATCAACAAGATGCATTATGGAGAACCAAAATTATATGGTTAGTTGAAGCTGCAGCAGACACATGGCATTAACAAAGTAAAGGGCGTGGCCCTAGGTAGAAAGCAAACA
Source organism: Chirona hameri (assembly GCA_036785665.1). Classification (NCBI taxonomy): domain Eukaryota; kingdom Metazoa; phylum Arthropoda; class Thecostraca; order Balanomorpha; family Balanidae; genus Chirona; species Chirona hameri. The sequence continues at coordinate 77,926 of JAXIVJ010003508.1, forward strand.
AGAAAATGGAAGAAATATGCACGACTTGAAGCAATTATATTATGAACAAAATTAAGTAAGAAAGGTCATTAAGAAGTTTGAAGAAGCTCTATACACTAGAAATGCAAAATTGTCGAGGCAAGAATCGGCCAATCAGAAGACGGGGGTGTGCCACACCCAGAGCAAGACACCGCCGGGCCGCAGTATACAAAGAGGCAACGTCGCACAGAGAGGGAGCGGACGCACGGGCCGGGGAGTCGACTTCGGGACCTCAGCACGCGCGCTGCCCGCGGCGCAGCGGCGGCAGCCGTCCGCCTTGGCAGGGGTGACAGCAGAGAGACGGCAGCAATACTCAACCAGGCAGAGGTGACAGCTGACAGAAGAAGTTGGCGGCAAGAACCAGACGAATGCAGAGGTGACAGCGGCAGATCACGTCAGAAGTAAGTCACGGAGCTGCTCATCCTTTCCGATCCTACCCGAAATTCTGCCCAGGCCCGGTGACTACAAAATTTAAACAATAAGGGAAAATATCCCACAGGGACTAAGTGGGATATTTTACGCAATTTGGGTCATCTGTCCAGACTCGCTACTTCTGACCTAGGAAGACGGGAGAAAATTATGTGTAGCCGATGCTGTATTGTGTGATGTCAGGCGACCGCAGTACTATGAAGTTAAGCAGGCTGCACAGCGAATAGGGTTAAGTCCTAACGCATTTTGGCGTCTGTAAATACGAGCGGTTTTAGTTAGGATGTTAAGCTAGAGATTGAACGAGTAAATTGTTGAGTAGTTGCTGAGTTAGAATAAACGTTGTGAATTTGTGTAAGATTTTACTGGGGAAAGGAGACGTGATGGAATTGAGATGATCGTTGAAGGAAGGAAATGTACACGGCAATACGGTCCCCCGACAGCATGAGGTAAGACATGAATGAAGTCAGTTTAGCCGCTGATAATTATTATGTTTCACTGTGGTTCGAATGTTTCGATTAATTCGTTCTCGCCTTGCTCGCAACACTTAGCCAGAAGCTAGAGTGTAATGATTAAGTACATTTCCGCTTCAGTAAATTTAACGTTATGTATCAGAGTTTTGAACGATTTCGAATCACGGAATGTTAACTTTCGTTGAACGGTTAAAACGCCAGGTAACCCAACTATCAGACAAAGTATTAGTGAGGTTGGGTAGAGACTCGTCATTCTAGCTTTGCAGATAAGGATAACTAATGTAAGGACCATACCACTGAGACGGCATCGATTGGTTATAAAGTATCGGTTCATTCTGTCGCTTAGAGGTGTGCTCTATGTTGAGGGGGACAACACAAATCGGAGACTGGTAAGTTACCGCCAAGGGATTGTCTGTCTAAGATTACGTATGTATAATCGGCTATGCGCTATTAGCTATTGGTCCAGCATCGCTTCCTACCGACGATTGTTTAAGGATGGTGTATGAGAAATGCGATTCATTAGCTGTCACTGTGACCTCGTTTCTGTCGCTGATAAACTCGTGCCGCTGACCCGGAGTGTTTAACGTTAAATCCCTGTCTATATTACCTTATTTGGAAGAATCGATCAAACCATAACTAGTTCAGCCCGTAAAAGCGCAGCAACCTACAACAGACGTATACTTGCGAGTCAGTGGATGATAAGTATAACAGTCAAATTAACTTTCGAGTGATATTTCGGAGATTACTAGCTGATGCTTATTGAAATGTGTCGCTTTTGATATATTCCCTTTATCGAGCAGGTTGCGATTCTTTTTGGATAACGTTTCTCGTGTAGGAAATTACCCAAGGGTCATATAATTTACGTCACCGATAGATAACTGGTAAAGCGGTTAGTACTCAGTCATAGTTGGAGAAACGTCGTTGATATTGATTTCGTAATAAGATAGCTAGAAGGACACTACCATTCCCCCAGCAACTAGACGAGTCTGAATGAGGATCGGCCGTTCTAAGTATCGAGTAACGTGTGGCGGCAGATAGCAGTAAATACAGGCTCCAGCAGAGAGAAGTAAGATATATTTACTATGGCTGATAATACTCACAGTCAGGGCCGGACAGAGATTAAATAAGTATTAGAGATTTTAGAAGAGCCATGACGGCTTGTGTGCCCGATCCTCGTATCGAAAATCAATCAGCGCGGCGAAACATGTAACGAAGGTGCTCTTGGAAAATTATGTTCAGACAGTGATATCGGCTGGCCGCATATCACAGGGAGGTTGCAAGTAGTTAAGTCCGAGACTGCGGGTGCCAAATGCCCAGAGGATGATAGGTTGGCGCAGAGACAGGAGGGCGAGGGAGGAAGGATAAGAGAGAGGAGGAGGCTAGACGTTCCTCAGAAGTCACTCACGGTTAAACGGGGAGATCTCCTAAAGAGATCCCCGGGCACCCGCAGTCGGTATATAGGCAAGGACATCCGCAAAACCCGCCATTGGTGCCGGCCGATGCTAATTGTTAAAGGTTTGGTCCGGCGGAGCCCCGATAGGGCCGGGACAGGAGGCGCAGGTCCGGCGGAGCCCCGATAGGGCCGGGACAGAGGGCGCAGGTCCGGCGGAGCCCCGATAGGGCCGGGACAGAGGGCGCAGGTCCGGCGGAACCCCGATAGGGCCGGGACAGGAGGCGCAGGTCCGGCGGAGCCCCGATAGGGCCGGGACAGAGAGCGCAGGTCCGGCGGAACCCCGATAGGGCCGGGACAGAGGGCGCAGGTCCGGCGGAGCCCCGATAGGGCCGGGACAGAGAGCGCAGGTCCGGCGGAACCCCGATAGGGCCGGGACAGAGGGCGCAGGTCCGGCGGAGCCCCGATAGGTCCGGGACAGAGGGCGCAGGTCCGGCGGAGCCCCGATAGGGCCGGGACAGGGGGCACAGGTCCGGCGGAGCTCCGATAGGGCCGGGACATAGAAGGCAGGTCCGGCGAAGCCCCGATAGGGCGGGGACAGTAGGTATAGGGGCCTCTCCCGGACAGAGAGTATAAGACGGGTGGTAAAGCGTAGTCGGTGTTACATAAGTCCTATGGATAAACTAGCTCTCTTGTAAAGTAGGAACCGAACTGTTTGCGTTAAAAACATATATTATGGGTGCTCCACGCAGCAATGCGGTCGTTCAGCGGAGTGCTAAGAGGATTTATTGATGAGGACATGTATCCTACCTGGGAGGCACTCATCCAGCTGGCATCCGGCACTACTGGGAGGGAATTTTTGGGGGGCGAACAAATCATTATGGGGCGAATGAAATCGGAATGTCCGTAGCTGAGAGAGTGGCGGTGAGGATGAATGACCGAAGGATAAATCTTAGGTTAAGGCCCAGTAGGAGTGGTTCAAACTCAGTCAGGACAGCCGGACGGATCATTACTCGAAGGTAAGTAAGATTTAGCAACGCTGGCATACAAGTGGGCGATTAGGTTTTGGGAGTTAAGCAGGTGTTAAAATGGAAGGAGAATGGAACGGATGACCCAACTTACGAATCGACGTACGATTTTAAAGAAAGATCTGAATCACGGAGGTTGGCAATGGTCATCAGGGCGTCACAACCGACGCTAATCCTACCCTTTTCCCGTTGTACCGTCCTCACCCTCATGGGCGAGACACTGCCTCTCCCGTCCTCGAGCAGTGAAATGGCATGTCGGTTAACCAGCCTATATGATAATCAGCCTCTCAAAAATTAAAAGCATCTACCACCATCAGATGTTTTGTACGCGGAAGGGGATCTTCTTCCGCTAACTATGTCACCATCTACATCTTTACATCAGTTTCTACATCTCTCATCACTTCTAGCGGACAAACGAGCCGGACAGGTCACTGCAGGTCACTGCAGGTCACTGCAGGACACTGCGGGTCGCTGCAGGTCGAGCTGGCAATAGACATAAGGGATCTGCACTATCCACTACAGACGGATTTCGGATGTTTACTCCTCTTCTTTCCTTTCCCTACCCTCCTTTATCCCTATCTCTTCTTCTACCTCCTTCTCCATTCCTCTCACCCTACAATGTATCCCTCCATTGCTATCCCACCCTTCAACGTACCTCTCGCTCCACTTGGAAGAGTGGAACGGAACCCGGTGCAGTCCCCTGTCCCCTAACTTACCCTCCCACTCTCCCTATCCCTATGACCCCCTTTCATTCCCCAACGCTACAGGGTCATCTCCGGATCAGCAGGGCCCTTTAAAAGCTGGTAGAGGGCCCTCTCAACACTGGCTGGGGCTCTTTTGTACGTATTCACATATACATGCCTTTAACAGACAAGTAAGTGCTATTATTTATTCGTGTTACGATTTTGTAGGTTCGTGGGCGTTCTTTTATGTGACGAAAGGCGTTTTGCGGGCGTCTGACACCATCCAAAACACTGGGGCCCTCCCTCGGTCGCCAGAGGGGTCCGCCTGGCCTCCAGGGGGGGGGGGGGCATGGTCCCCTTGGCCCCCTTGCCTACGCCCTTGAGCGTGCTTAGGATAAAGTGCTTAACGTGTATGCAAGGTTGTGTTTTGTATCAAATGAGGTTTATGCTTAGTGCCAAGAAACAATACTAGCTCTATCTGAAGCAATCTGTACATCTTGTTTGTTTAGGTTACCAGGAAACTAAGACGAACAATGAGATAAATGTCATGCAAAGCAATTTTTTTTAAAAACCAACACGAATGTACCACCACGCATTTGCATATGTTTTCGTTGTCTGTCTTGATAAGTCAAATTCATGTTGCTATTTATCACAAACGGAGACGGCTTTCGCTCCTTGGTCCTGCTTACTTTCTGGTTAAGCTGGAAACACATCGTGAATATATCTGGCATGTGATTTATGACTGTGATGGACGAGAATGTTAATGTCGGCAGAAGCTTCAGAACTGGCTTCCCACAACGCTCGCCAGGTGTACAAACCGGAGCCACTCGGCAGCCGCTTCGGGCTATCGTTAGTCGACATACGAGTTTAAGTTATATGCCAGTTCTGTAAATTGATTGGTTTCTGGTGCGGCGGAACCATTAGTGCGAAGCAGTTCAGGATAATTGACTGAAAAACAAGGCGATTTATTTTCGCATTACGTCTTCCACAGTACATACGATATTTTACCCGTTACAAAAATATGTCCGTAACAAAGATACCAACCATGGTTGGTACCTATCTTTGTTACGGACATACACACACGCACAGTCAGTCATGTATAACATGGCAACTATCGGGTGATGTTGGAATTGTGGTTCATTATTTTGTTAAATTCTCAAGTCAATAGTTCATGTTGCTAATAATCACAAAACGTCACAACCTGTTATGTTATCCATGCTGAGGGGCGGGTCTATAAAATATTCAAGGAAGATCATCAATTGCAGTGGTGCCCCTACCTTTACCCAAATCTGAAAACTCAACAGATTTGGTCCACTATATTTTGAGGATGCCCCTATTTCAGCATTGTTTTTCTTATTTGCAAAACGTTGGATATAGGTATTTGCAATATCAGTCTTTACCCTTTCTATCATTTAAAGTGCCGTGGATGGTGCTAAAATATATAATTTGTACAGTCAAGGGCGGCCCCAGACGGCTGATGAAGAATTGACCAAGATGGTAGTCTAGGTTCGTGACCGGGGGGAGGTAGCCGTTTTTTACAAGCAGCAATTCTTATGCATGCGATAGCAGTGTATCACATTGCTTTGTGTCTCGTGCGGACTACAAAAATGTTCCTGAACTATAAAAATAGGCAGGATTGTGCGAAGGGGCTTGAAGAAAATGCCACAAAAGCTGCCCTTAAACTTAATTACCAATGGTATTTACGCAAAATTTACACCCATACAACTATTATTGCGCTGTGGAGCGGCGCAAAATTTGAGGTTTGAGCGGGCTGAAGAACTAATTTTTGCTATTGGAACTAGGATGCATGGTCAAAACGAGTAAATATGTCTGGAGCTAAAGGTGGGGTCAAAAGACATGTTGCCCCCTCCCATTTAAGGCCAAAGGTGGGTCCATGGCCTCCATATCCTCCCCCCTCCCCCTGCGGCCGCCAGTGTGTACATTTTACAGTCTATATTAGACCCTTTTGTACTGGAAAAGAACACTGATTGATTTGCGCCGCGTAGCATTGCGGATTTGTTTTGTCTGGATAACTAGGGCTTATACAAAATTAGAAAGTTCTATAATCTATATGTATCAGCCCAAGGGCACCAATGCAGCCACTCAATGAGATTCTTCCACCGCAAAGATTGAAGGAATTTCGCCGTAGTGGCACAAAAATGCGATAATTTTAGACTTCATTATCACAAAATACTAACAGCTTGGGTGCAGTTGCTTAACAGTTTCAAATACGTTTCATGGATTTTCAGCCATGAACCACATTATAACAAAAAAAAATGGCGGGTCCTATGGGTTCGTTCGCGACCAAAAACGATAGTCAATAAACATCGTGACATCGAGGATTCATCAGGACGCACGTTTGTAATATGCGCCGCGAAGCGGCGCGTTTTTTGTCACTTATTTTTGCACCATTTCGCATAACATAGGTGGGTTTTCAGCAATTTGATGGGGACACCAGGGCATTGGTGCCACCCTCACCCTCACAGTGCCACCTACCGGCACGGTGGTGCCACTGGTACACCGGCGCAGTGGTGCCCCTGGTACACCAGCGCGGTGGTGCCCTTGGTTTAGTGGCGCGGTGGTGCCCCTGGTACACCGGCGCGGTGGTGCCCCTGGTTCAATGAACACTGAATGCTTTGCGCCGCGTAGCGGCGCGGATTGTTTACATTATTTTGGTGGTGCCCCTGGTGCCCCGGCGTGGTGGTCCACATTCACGGCCCAAGGGGGGTCATGACCCCCCGTGACCCCGCCCCCCCCCCCCTGAATCCGCCACTGTCCATGCTTCCATGCAATATGCACCATCTTTGTCCCACTAATATCATGAAATTACTCGAACACATCAAGCTTGTTTCGCAACGCAGTAACGATGATATATTTATGAAAGTAGTATACATAACCAGAGGAAATGTAAAGAATGGCCCGGGTGCTATCTTGTGTCGACGCTAACAGTCAGTATATTTCAGAGGAAGTCATTTACCATCGTCCGTATCAAGATAATATGAGATACGGCCGCCCTGTTTTCGTAATGGGAATATACTGAGTGCTGTTTTAACGGGGACATAACAGAGGAGGAACTTATAAAGGAGTTTTCATTCTCCAACAGTTTTCCATATAAAGCCTCGCGTCTTGGATAAATTTGGCAGTCGCGTCTAGGAGAATTTAGTGCATTTTATCAATGAAAATGCGAGGATTATTTTGTCAGGTTAAACTTGGCCCGCAACATTCCCAAAAATACCGACCACAACTTGTTTCCAATCACACCACACTTCAACGGTTGGCTCGCGTTGTAAAGGCACGTGCGCACTACAGGCCCGCGTCCTTGACTGCTGCGAAGTCAAATCTGTTTACTGCGCGCACTTTACGAGATTCGGCCTGGCTTTACGAAGCTCCGGGCGGCCACTCCACGTGCCGGAGAGCCAGGCCGCCGCCTCCGCACGACTTGATCGCCGTTTCATCTCGGTGTTTGCTTGCCAGCCTTCTTTGATGACCAAATTAAGGTGGCTGTCCGCGGCGGCGGGGCGGGGTCGGGGCGGGAGCGGAGGCGGGGCGGGGAGAGGCTCAGTACGGCAGCGGCGCCGGGCTTTGAAGAGCACCAGACAGATGAGCGTCCGAAGACGTCTCTTGTAGCGTCGTCTCCTGTAACTATGGTACGGATCATTCTGTCTGGCTTAGCACTCGGGGTGCATTATTTATCCCGTCCCATATTAGCCTATTTGCGTTATGATGATGAGCTCGTGTTTGTTTGTTTGTTTATTTATTTGTAATCAAGTAGAGAATCGAAAAGTGTCTTTCTAGGATGGAACTTTAGATGTCATGTTAAAGCTCCCAGCTGTGCAATCGCCTTTATCAGAAAGCAGCACATCAGAGGAGATGAAAATAGGTGGCGATTGTATTACCTACGTGATAACAAGAAAGCTTCCTATACCTATTCTGCCTGCTGCCGTCTGGTCCTCACTCACTCACTCACTCACTCACTTACTTACTCACTCACTCACTCACTCACTCGCTCACTCACTCGCTCGCTCACTCACTCACTCACTCACTCACTCACTCACTCACTCTAAATATGTATCTGTCTTTACCTCTTTTTCGTTCTATTTGTCTTTCTATTTGTCTTTCTATTTGTCTTTCTATTTGTCTTTCTATTTGTCTTTCTATTTGTCTTTCTATTTGTCTTTCTATTTGTCTTTCTATTTGTCTTTCTATTTGTCTTTCTATTTGTCTTTCTATTTGTCTTTCTATTTGTCTTTCTATTTGTCTTTCTATTTGTCTTTCTATTTGTCTTTCTATTTGTCTTTCTATTTGTCTTTCTATTTGTCTTTCTATTTGTCTTTCTATTTGTCTTTCTATTTGTCTTTCTATTTGTCTTTCTATTTGTCTTTCTATTTGTCTTTCTCGCGTTCTCGCGTTCTCGCGTTCTCGCGTTCTCGCGTTCTCGCGTTCTCGCGTTCTCGCGTTCTCGCGTTCTCGCGTTCTCGCGTTATCGCGTTCTCGCGTTCTCGCGTTCTCGCGTTCTCGCGTTCTCGCGTTCTCGCGTTCTCGCGTTCTCGCGTTCTCGCGTTCTCCTTCTCCTTCTCCCCTTCTCCTTCTCCTTCTCCTTCTCCTTCTCCTTCTCCTTCTCCTTCTCCTTCTCCTTCTTTCTCTTTCTCTTTCTCTTTCTCTTTCTCTTTCTCTTTCTCTTTCTTTTTCTTTTTCTTTTTCTTTTTCTTTTTCTTTTTCTTTTTCTTTTTCTTTTCTTTTTCTTTTTCTTTTTCTTTTTCTTTTTCTTTTTCTCTCTTTCTCTTTCTCTTTCTCTTTCTCACTCTCAGTATCAATGCAAATTTGCTAAGAGACAATCACATTTTTGGTGTGTGTTTATTCAAGTCAGTTATTTCTGCGTGTTTTATTTCATCCATAATTTGGACTTAGTGTTGGTATGGTCGCCACAACCCGTATACACATATTATATATCACCCTCATCCCTCAACCTCACATATCACGCTCTAGGTTGAAATATATGCAAGGCCACACAGAGAACAACACATGATTCATGCAGGGTCATGCAACAGACAAAGGGTCATTTGAACTCCTTTTCGTGAATTTAAACTGAAATTATATCAATACATTTTTGGGGGGAATACTTAGGGTGCGATCGGCAACACGACGAATTCGCCGTAATCACGACGAATTCGTCGGTGATTCGTCGGACGCCGAATATTCGTTCAGTTTGTGTTCGGCAACACGACGAATCTGCAAACGAGCGAATTCGCCCGACGAATTCGCTCTGTCGGAGCGCGAATTTCCAAACCAGTCGTCGGGAGGGCTAATTTCTTTTGCTGTGTGCCATAACGTCATCTGCAGTGTTGCTGTATTGACTGCAGTATTGCTGAGTACTGACAAAGTTCAAACTACCGTGATTTCTGAAAACAAGTAAAATAACCACACAAACCAATGCCCTATAACTACACAAACCATGACACGGCGCAGAAGTGACAAAACCGGCGGATAATTTTGTTGTTACAGAACGCACGAGACAGCGAATTCGCCGGAGACCGAATTCGTTGGATTCGTCGGAAAGCGAATTCGTCGTGCTGCCGATCGCACCCTTAGCTGATAAAAAGTAGCATTTGGTACAGAAGATAGCACCGTGATATGACTACTTGGAAGTTGAATCTTGTTTCTAACTTTTTTCTTACAATCACAGAACAACAATAACCTTGCTGATTTCACCTCAACGGCAGTAAGCAAGGGAAGAGTGAAAGCAGTGAAAGTAGTGATGAAAGTAGTGATGAAAGTGGTGATGAAAGTAGTGATGAAAGAAGTAATGAAAGTAGTGATGGAAGTAGTGATGAAAGTAGAGATGAAAGTAGTGATGCAAGTAGTGATGAAAGTAGTTATGAAATAAGCAGGGGCGCAGCCAGGGGGGGGGCTATGGAGGCTAAAGCCCCCCCCCCCGTCGCTGCTCAGAAGAGCCCATCTCGGGTCTGAAAGGGGCCCATCGTGGACTCAGAAAAGGCCCATTTCAGGCCTGATAAAACCAAATTTAGCCTCAGAAAGCGAGCATCTCAGGTCCAGAAAAGACCCATCTCAGCTGTCAGGCCCGGGAAGGGCCCATCTTAAGTCCGGAGAGGGCCCATCTTGCGCTCAGAAAGGGCCCATTTCATGCCTGGAAAGGGCCCATCTTAGGCTCTGAATGGGCCCATCTTAGGCTCAGAATGGGCCCATCTCAGATTTTGAAAGGGCCCATCGTGAACTCGGAAAAGGCCCATCTCAGGTTTGGAAAGGGCTCATCTTAGGCTCAGAAAGGGCCCATCTTAGGCTCAGAATGGGCCCATTTTAGGCTCTGAATTGGCCCATCTCAGGTTTTGAAAGGGCCCATCGTGAACTCACAAAGGGCCCATCTCAGGTCTGGAAAGGGTCCATCTTAGGCTCAGAATGGGCTGGTCTAAGGGTTTGAAAGAGCGCATCATGTATTCAGAAAGGGTCCGTCTCAGGTCTGAAAAGGGCCCATTTTAGGCTTTGAAAGTGAGCAGTCTGCATCTCAGGTCCGGAAAAGGCCCATCTCTGCTCTTAGGCCCGGGACGGGCCCATCTCAGATCCAGAGAGGGGCCATCTTAGGCTCAGAAAGGGCACATCTCAGGTCTGGAAAGAGCCCATCTTAGGCTCAGAATGGGCCGGACTCAGGTTTTGAAAGGGCCCATCGTGAATTCAGAAAGGGTCCGTCTCAGGTTTGAAAAGGGCCCATTTTAGGCTTTTGGCCTTCATCTCAGGTCCGGAAAATGCCCATCTCTGCTCTTAGGCCCGGGAAGGGCCCATCTCAGATCCGGAGAAGGGCCATCTTAGGCTCATAAAGGGCCCATCTCAGGTCTGGAAAGGGCCCATCTTAGACTCAGAATGGGCCGGTCTCAGGTCTTGAAAGGGCCCATCGTGAATTCAGATAGGGCCCGTCTCAGGTCTGAAAAGGGCCAATTTTAGGCTTTTAAAGTGAGCAGCCTGCATCTCAGGTCCGGAAAAGGCCCATCTCTGCTCTTAGGCCCGGGAAGGGCCCATCTCAGATCCGGAGAAGGGCCATCTTAGGCTCAGAAAGGGCCCATCTCAGGTCTGGAAAGGGCCCATCTTAGGCTGTGAATGGGCCCCTCTTAAGCTCAGAATGGGCCCATCTCAGGTTTTGAAAGGGCCCATCGTAAACTCAGAAAGGGCCCGTCTCAGGTCTGGAGAGGGTCAATTTTAGGCTTTGAAAGTGAGCATCTCAGTTCCGCAAAAGACCCATGTCTGCTATTAGGCCAGGTAAGGGTCCATCTCAGGTCCAGAGAAGGCCCGTATAATTTGGCCCTTAAAGAAAAAAAGGTCTGGAGAGGACTGGGAAGGGCCCATCCTTGAGCTGGAGAAGAACCGTTTCGGTAAATTCGGCCAAGAAGGCCCCATGGCTGGTTAGGCTCATTTTACCCTTGAACTAAGACATGGTATGGTCAATGATGGCTCACATGCAGACCAGAAAGGACCCATCTCAGATCTGGAAAGGGCCCATCAAAGTCGTAGATAGCCCCCCTCCCCCCCCCCCCCCCCCCCCCCGCCCTGTCTTGAGTTTGGGAATAGTCCAATTTAGGCCCGGAAAGGGCCCATCTCGGTCTGGGAAAGGCCAATCAGAGGTCTTGAAAGGACCCATCTTTAAACCCGAAAAGGACCATCATCGGCTCAGATGCCTGATGCCTCAGAAAGCTGCCCATCTGGCATCTCGAGGGGGGACAAAGGCCCATTTTGCTAAAACTGGAGGGAAAATGCCCCCTGCCCCCGGGCCCCGGGCGTAGTGGGTTACATTAATCATGCGGCGTCAGGCGTCAGCAGTGTACGGGGGACGGAGCATTGACAAAAATATAAATAAATTCAATAAAAATGAGTTGAGGCAGAACAAAATCCTTGGTCGAATGAATCCTGGATCCGCTTTTGTCATCATTATTCATGATCCCATTGTTTTTAAGATTTGTGCGAGGGGTTTTGGTAATTGGTGGTATATAGTAGTGGCGGAGGCGGGGGAGGGGGCAGGAGGGACAAGTTTCCCCCCAACTCCAGCCGAATTGAACAATAACCCGCCATTGACGGGGGCAGGCGTTTAACGCCCCCCCCCCCCCCCTGATAAATTTGCGTAATAGCTCAAAAACCAATAGCGCTATCAACGTGAAACTTCGGGTACTTTCTTCTAAATCACGTTTACGTCTTTTGTGGAAAAATCAAGCAACTTTGTCGAACAAATTTCGAGTTATATCGAATTTAGTGACGTCACTACACCAAAATCAGCTAAAATGTAACAGACCGTACAAATGCCATATTTTGAGCAAAATGCAATCCAAAAACGTCAAAAGATAGAAAATGGCAAGGGCTACAACATAGCTATCTCGGATTTAAAAAAAAAAAAATTTGACCCCAAAAAAAATCAAACAAATAGGGGAAAATGCCCACAAAATCAAACTTGTCAAAGTTATTAAAAAGGCCGGAATGTATGTCGGAAAAACACATATGGGAAACTACCATACCAAATTTCAGAATGATATCACCATTGTTGACTGACTTATGGCATCTAAAGTAGAGGTAGTTCATGAAGTCATATTTAACAACTGCGTTGTTTGGCTTTTATTGACCAGATGCAGACAAATCAATGGCACTACTGTATTTCGGAGACAAAGTTGGTCTAGAAACATGCCTTTTTTATTCAGATTGATCAATTTCAAATTTTGACCTTCAGTGACCTGAACTTTTTTTCTAACCGCCACCCATTAATAGGTGACCAGGAGTGCCCCCACCCTCGATCCCAACGACGCACATCTTTCATTAACACCAGAGAACAAAAGAGAAAATGTTGCGGCACTCCCAGCTAAGAAATGGAAACAAACATAAAAAGCATATGAGGAGAGGTAGTTTGGGTGTTAGATGTGGTGATATAAAAGAAGGCGGAAAGTAGTCATTGCTGAAAACAGCAAATAACTGCCCCCCAGCTACGCCCCAGGATTCCATATTCATTCACGCTGTTATAAAGGGGATATCGGTCATACAGGGCGGAGGACAAAGTCTGGTCAATTTTCGAGCATTTCTTGCTGGTTCTTCGTGAACCCTACTCAGCTAAGCGTAGCTTGTTGCCGAGTAGGGTTCCTGAAGCCAGCGCCATTGAATGGGTACACATATACACATACACATACACATATACACATACACATACACACATATACACATACACATATACATACACATATACATACACATATACACATACACATATACACATACACACATACACATACACACATACACATACACACATACATACACATATACATACAACGTACATACATACACATACACACATACATACACATACACACATACACACATACACACATACACACATACACACATACACACATACACACATACACACATACACACATACACACATACACACATACACACATACACACATACACATATACACATATACACACATACACACATACAGACATACACATACACATATACACATATACACATATACACACACACACACACACACATATATATACATATACACATACACATATACATATACACATACACATAACACATACACATACACATATACACATACACATATACACATACACATATACACATACACATATACACATACACATATACACATACACATATACACATACACATATACACATACACATATACACATACACATATACACATACACATATACACATACACATATACACATACACATATACACATACACATATACACATACACATATACACATACACATATACACATACACATATACACATACACATATACACATACACATATACACATACACATATACACATACACATATACACATACACATATACACATACACATATACACATACACATATACACATACACATATACACATACACATATACACATACACATATACACATACACATATACACATACACATATACACATACACATATACACATACACATATACACATACACATATACACATACACATATACACATACACATATACACATACACATATACACATACACATATACACATACACATATACACATACACATATACACATACACATATACACATACACATATACACATACACATATACACATACACATATACACATACACATATACACATACACATATACACATACACATATACACATACACATATACACATACACATATACACATACACATATACACATACACATATACACATACACATATACACATACACATATACACATACACATATACACATACACATATACACATACACATATACACATACACATACACATATACACATACACATATACACATACACATATACACATACACATATACACATACACATATACACATACACATATACACATACACATATACACATACACATACACATATACACATACACATATACACATACACATATACACATACACATATACACATACACATATACACATACACATATACACATACACATATACACATACACATATACACATACACATATACACATACACATATACACATACACATATACACATACACATATACACATACACATATACACATACACATATACACATACACATATACACATACACATATACACATACACATATACACATACACATATACACATACACATACACATATACACATACACATATACACATACACATATACACATACACATATACACATACACATATACACATACACATATACACATACACATATACACATACACATATACACATACACATATACACATACACATATACACATACACATATACACATACACATATACACATACACATATACACATACACATATACACATACACATATACACATACACATATACACATACACATATACACATACACATATACACATACACATATACACATACACATATACACATACACATATACACATACACATATACACATACACATATACACATACACATATACACATACACATATACACATACACATATACACATACACATATACACATACACATATACACATACACATATACACATACACATATACACATACACATATACACATACACATATACACATACACATATACACATACACATATACACATACACATATACACATACACATATACACATACACATATACACATACACATATACACATACACATATACACATACACAATATACACATACACATATACACATACACATATACACATACACATATACACATACACATATACACATACACATATACACATAC